>JASPKP010009148.1:0-5000 GCA_030674155.1 Stramonita haemastoma
GAGTAAAATTAGAAATCCCTGTCTTCTGGAGATTCTGTGCTAGGAGTTCTTTTTTCTTCTCCCTCTCTTTGCTTTTGCCTTGTTTCTCCTTCTTGTTTATTTTCTGCCCTCTTAGCCTATTCTCCTGCCTTTTATTTTGCAGAAAAAAACTTAAAATATAACAGCTTTTTCTCATGCCGAAGTTGAATGCGCTGGGTCTGACTTGTCAGGCGCTTAACGGCAGCGCGACGCATTTTCGCTCATATGACAAACAACAGTAGTTGCTGTCTCAACATTCGACGAACAAGAAACACAAGACCTATGAGTTATTTGTGCATATTGGATACCCTCAATCTTTTGATTAAACATATTTTGTAGATGAGATAGATATTTGCACTTTCTCAGCTGCATTAAACAAAAACAAACTGCAAGAAAAGCTAAACTGAAGATCCTGAAAGAAAAAAAAGCCTTTTTCTAAGAAAGAGAAGGATGGGAAGGATGGGGGTGGGGAGGGAGGCGTGTGAAAAAATAGACAATAGAGAAGACTCTTGCTGAAAGAAAAAAACAACACCTATTGATATTTAGAAGTTTGAAGTGTGCTGGTTACATAAGTGCACTTGACATCTCTGGTTCATAAAACAACGCTTTTTCTTTCCAGAGCTCAAGCCATGATTCTGGTAACGATTTTGTTGATGGAACAGTTTTCTCAAAGAAGTGTGCCAATTGTTATTTACTTCCCCCACCCTCTCTCTCTCTCTCTCTCTCTCTCTCTCTCTCTCCCATCTCTCTCTCTCCTCTCTCTCTCTCTCTCTCTCTCTCGCTCTCTCTCTCTCCTCTCTCTCTCTCTCTCTCTCTCTCTCTCTCTCTCTCTCTCTCTCTCTCTTCTCTCTCTCTCTCTCTCTCTCTCTCTCTCTCTCTCTCTCCTCTCTACTCTCTGTGTCTTCTTTTCTTTATATATATATAAATATATATAATATATAGTTTGTTATACATATATATTATATGTATGTATAGTATGCTCCCCCTTCTCTCTATGTATAAAAATGTATATATATATATGTATATATATATATATATATATAAATATATATATATATATAATATATAATATATATATATATATATATATTAAAATAGGAAAAAATATATATCTGCATAAAATGTTTGCGTGAGATATGTTTCTGTGTGCGTGCTGTGCGTATGTGTGCGTGTGTTGTGTGCGTGCGTATGTACGTGGTGTGTGTATGTGTGTGTGTGTGTGTGTGTGTGTGCATATACGTGCACACCGCAACGCATGCACGTGTGTGTGTACGTACTTGCGTGCATGTGGTGTGTGCGTGTGTTTGCGTGCGCGCGCGCGCGAGCGCGCGTGTGTGTGTGTATAAAAAAGACAGTCTGTGTGTTTTCCACAAGGAAGCGAAAAGCGCATTAACATTCCTAACACACAACCTCCTCATTTTCCTCTCTGACTTTGTTTTTGGCTGGTTCATTTGCTTCGCTTGTTTCTATGCCTTTTTCTCTCTCTTTCTTTCTTTTCCCCCTTTTCTTTTCTTTCCTTTTTTTTTCTGTCCTTTCTTATTTTCCTTTGGTTTTTTCTTTCTTTTCTCTTTTTTGTGCCTTTTTTCTATGCTTTGTTTTACTTTTTTGGTTATTCTATCCCCATTGTTTTTCTTCTTTTTGTTAATGGTTGTACCTCTTTCTTCCAACTTTTTTTTTCTTAACTCTCTTGTTTCTCTGTTTCTGTCTTTCTTTTTCTCTATCTGTTTGTCTCTGTCTCTCTCTGTTTCTGTCTTCAATTTTACGTCCTTCCACATAAAGTGATACTGGCTCTGTCTCTGTCTGTGTTTGTGTGTCTGTATGTCTGTCTGTCTGTCTATCTGTCTGTCCGTCTCTCTCTCTTCTCCTCTCTCTCTCTCTCTCTCTCTCTCTCTCTCTCTCCTCTCTCCTCTCTCTCTCTCTCTCTCTCTCTCTCTCCCTCTCTCTCTCTCTCTCTCTCTCTCTCTCCCTATGTGTGAAACTCATCCATGCTTTCTCACTGCCATAGTATATATGATATTTATCCATGCTTACATTTTGCAATACACTCACACCCCCGCCCCCCTCACCTGGTGTATTGTGGTCCAAGGCCAAGGTACCATTAAAACCATTTCAGTGTTCAGTGTTCTCTCCCTCTCTCCCTCCCTCCCCTCTCTCTCTCTCTCTCTCTCTCTCTCTCTCTCTCTCTCTCTCTCTCTCTCTCTCTCTCTCTCTCTCTCTCTCTCTCTCTCTCTCTCTCTCTCTCCCTCTCTCTCTCTCCCTCCACCCCTCTCAGGCACTTTGCGTGTCTGCAAGTGCGTCTGCGCGCGTGTGTTTCTGTAAGCACGTGCTTGTGTACGGTGGTATGTATGTGTTTATTTAATTTATTCTTTTATATCGAGGATAATGGAATAAAACACTCATGTGCTTTTTTACATCCAGTGTGTGTGTGTGTGTGTGTGTGTGTGTGTGTGTGTGTGTGTGTGTGTGTGTGTGTGTGTGTGTGTGTGTGTTTTTGTGAAGGACAGAGAGAAAGAGAGAGTGGGTAGAGAGAGAGAGAGAGAGAGAGAGAGAGAGAGAGAGAGAGAGAGAGAGAGAGAGAAGAGAGAGAGAGAGAGAGAGAGAGAGAGAGAGAGAGAGAGAGAATTGAATTGAATTGAATTGAATTGAATTGAATTGAATTGAATAAATTTTATTTAAAGAGGGTAATGGCATAAGCAAACATGCTTTTTTACAACCAGCCCTCTGGGCATAAAAAAAAAAACACAAATAACCAACAATCAAGAAAACCAACCTTTCAACCAAACAATGAACAATTTCTTTTTGAAGAATACGGGGAAAAAATCAAAAACAAAGAATATATTAGGAATACAAATGTAAATACCAGACAGGGAAGTATAGGGAAGAGAAGAGAGAGAGAAGAGAGAGAGAGAGAGAGAGAGAGAGAGAGAGGAGAAGAGAGAGAGAGAGAGAGAGAGAGAGAGAGAGAGAGAGCATAATTTTGCAAATATTAACATTTCCATATCAAAATAATAATAATAATAATAATAATTTTTAAAAAAAGCAACAAAAAAAAGCATCCGACCATCTAGTCATGTAAATAATCATATTAATAGCAACAAGAACAATGATGATGATGATAATTATGATAACACAAACTATGATGAGGGTGACAAAAAGACGCAAATGAGGATGATGGTGTTGAGGATGAGGATGACGATGATGGTTGATGATATGATAGTGATGGTGATGATATGAACAACGACTACGACAAACGGTAAGATACATGCTGAGTGACAATAATAGTGTTGATAATAGATCAGTTCAATACGTGTTTGTGTTCAATACATGTTTGGAGAAAGGAATGTTAAATCAGAGAGACTCATAAGTAATTAAACATGTTGGTTTTTAAATCTCGAAAAATTAGATTCACATTTTAGGAGCTCTGGAATATTATTCCATAGCCATCCTCCAGAGTAACATAAGGCTAGACTTATAAAGATTAATTGTTGTGAAAGGAACATTTTTTTTGTGCGAATGTCGATAAATATTAAATAAGTAAACATATTCCTAAGAGAATGTGATCTTACCATGGAGTAATTTTATACATGAGAATGCCTTTATTGTATATTAACTTGGCTGGGAGGGAAGTATATTTGCTTGTTTATAGTCAAAGTCTGTTAGAGTAGATGACTTTTTAATGACAATTTTAATGGCTCTTTTGTGAACGCTAAGCAAATGTTTAAGTACATTTTTACTCGCTAGATCCCAGAGTGTAGATGCATAATCAATGTGAGATTGTATATATGCATAAAAGAATAGTTTCCTAGCATGTAAATTTAAAAAGTTCTTTATTTTTCTAAACTGAATACAGTTTTGATGCTATATTTCTAGACATTTTTTCTAAGTGTTTCGGCCATGTGAGGTTATTATCTATTGTTACACCTAAAACTTTATGATTCGTTACTTCATCGACTTTCACATTAGAAATATATAGAGAGGGTAAAGACTGGTGAGGTTTTTGACGCTTTTGTCTATTGGTAATCAACATAGATTTAGTTTTATTGGGATGTAGAGACATGTGGTTTAAGTGTGTCCACTGAATAAGGTTTTGATACTTTTTTGCATTGTATATAAACCTCACGTGCATCAGAGTTCGTTGTTTCAAGGTGGTGTCATCAGCAAACATGTCGCTTTGGGAGTACCTATGGATAAAGGAAGATCATTAATGTAAAGTAGAAAAAAGTAGGGGACCCAAAACTGAACCCTGAGGCACACCATAAGTGTTTGGGAGAAAATCAGAGATAGATCCATTTAAAGATACTTTCTGTTGTCTATCAGAAAGGAAAGAGGAGATCAACTCAAGAGTACTACGGGATAATTTGTAAAGTGCTAATTTTTTAAGAAGAAGTTTGTGATTTATAACAATCAAATGCCTTTGCAAAATCAACAAACAGTATTCCAGTAAATTGCTTTCTATTTATATTTAATAGCCAGCGATCAACCAGCTTTGTTAAAGCTGTGTGACAGGAATGATATTCTCTAAATCCAGACTGGTTGGGGGTTTGAGATCATGTTGATTTAAGTGAGAAAGAAGACACTTATAAATATGTTGCTCCAGAGGCTTAGAAAGAACAGATAAAAATAGAAATTGGTCTGTAGTTGGATGGATCGGTCTTGTTCCAGATTTATATATAGGAATAATTTTTGCTTGTTTAAAAACCTTTAGGGAAATAGTTTTTATCAATGCAAAGATTATAAACATATGTAAGAGTTTTCTGCTATGATTGGTGCTGAAAGCTTAAGAATTTTTTCCATCAATTCCATCAATGCCACGGGTGCTTGTCTGTTTGAGCTTTCTTGAAGCAGTGTAAACTTCTTGAACGCATAGGGGTTGTATTTTCGCAAAAAGGCGAATCTTTTTGTCTTTACAATACTTTTGTATTTCATCTGTCAGCCATGGAGGTTTTATCCTATATTGAACTCTCTTCGTTTGCATGTGGAGT
>JASPKP010009151.1:0-2500 GCA_030674155.1 Stramonita haemastoma
ACACACGCGCACACCCCCCCAAAACAAACACACATATGCATACATACGCACACACACACACAGACACACACACACAGAGACACACACAGACACACACACTCATATACACACACTCGTACACACACACACACCTCATACACACACACACTAATACACACACACTCATACACACACGTACACATACACACACACATACACACACGCACCACACACACACACACACACACACACACACACACACACACACACACCACACACACACACACACACACACACACACACACACACACACACACACACATGCCCGACACTATTCCTCAGAGCTTTCACTGTGTGAGAGTCTTATCCATCAGCGGACATGACGGTTATACACTGGCATGGCGCGCGCTTGTGTGTGTACGTGTGCGTGCGTGCGTATGTGTGTGTGTGTGTTAGTGTGTGTGTGTCTGTCTGTCTGTCTGTGTGTGTGTTAGTGCGTGTGTGAGTGTGTGTTCGTTTGGGCTTGCATCTAGGCTGTATTTACAATTAATAATATTAGACGGAAGTGTGTGTGTGTGTGTGTGTGTGTGTGTGTGTGTGTGTGTGCGTGCGTGCGTGCGTGCGTGCGTGTGTGTGTGTAT
Organism: Stramonita haemastoma; assembly: GCA_030674155.1. Classification (NCBI taxonomy): domain Eukaryota; kingdom Metazoa; phylum Mollusca; class Gastropoda; order Neogastropoda; family Muricidae; genus Stramonita; species Stramonita haemastoma. The sequence goes on from JASPKP010009151.1 coordinate 621, forward strand.
GTGTGTGTGTGTGTGTGTGTGTGTGTGTGTGTGTGTGTGTGTGTGTGTGTGTGTGTGTGTGTGTGTGTTTTGTGTCTGTCAAAGTCAAAGTCAAAGTCAGTCAAAATCTTAGTTCCAGATGGTACATTGAGTAAGCAACAAATTTGCTTGTTTTTCATTGAGACATATGTGTGTGTGTGTTTGTTTGTTTTTTGTTTGTTTTTCATTTAAAGTCTGTTCACTCTAGGTGATATTAGACTTGTGTGTGTGTGTGTGTGTGTGTGTGTGTGTGTGTGTGTGTGTGTGTGTGTGTGTGTGTGTGTGTGTCTGTCTGTCTGTCTGTCTGTCTGTCTGTCTCATGGTCTGTCTGTCTGTCTGTCTATCTGTCTGTCTGTCTGTCTGTCTATGTGCATGTGTCTGTGTGCCCCCGTACCTACATGTCTGTGTACATATACATGCTGTGTGTACGCATGTGTGCATTTTCATTTGTTGTGTTATGACAGGTGTGCCATTCCAGGGTTGGACAATGACACTTACGAAAGTCAGGGACAATGGCACGATGATCTGTTGAACAGTTCGATTCCTTACGACAATGATAAAGGAGCATGGTCCCAGTGTGACATATACACCAATGGGTGAGTTTGGGAAGAAACATTGATGGAAGACGGTAGTTGTGTGTGTGTGTGTGGTGTGTGTGTGTGTGTGTGTGTGTGTGTGTGTGTGTGTGTGTGAGTGTGTGAGTGAGTGCGTGCGTGCGTGCGTGTGTACATGCGTGTGTGTGCTTGTTTGTGTGTGTATGTGTGAGTGAGTGCGTGCGTGCGTGTGTGCGTGCATGTATGTGTGAGTGCGTGCGTGCGTGCGTGCGTGAGTACATGCGTGTATGTGTGTGTGTGCGTGCGTGTGTACATGCGTGTATATGTGTGTGTGTATGGGGGGGGGGTGTTTGTGTGGGTGTGGGTGTTTTGGGGATGTGGGGTGAGGGTGTATTTTTTATTTTATTTTATTTTATACCACTTTATGCCACAGCAGATTTCTCTGCATGAAATTTGGGCTGCTCTCTCCGGGGAGAGCACGTCGCCACAAGTGCAGCGCCTACCCATTATTTTTCACAGCCCTGAGCCGCCCTGGGGACTCCAACTCCCTGATTTTTCCTCAGGGATGGTGTCTAAACACGAGACCTGTGTGCATGCTGGTTATTTTTATAATCTTGTCATCCGCTCCTACCGGCACACAATGGCCTGCTCTTCCGAAAGGCGGAACATGATTTAACGTGTGCGCAAGATGTTCTGCGTGCGTTCGCACACGGGGCCTCGGTTTATAGTCTCATCCGAATGACTTTAGACCACCGATCCACCGATGTAGTTATCCGATAGGTGTCAGTAAGGACACAATGACACCCGTGGTGACATCTCATGGGTGTCCACTACATGTACTAATGAATCCAATGCCTTTGTATTGCAGCGCAAAGACGGGGTGTAGCCGATGGGTATACAGCAAGGAGTACTATGACCAGACTGTGATTTCTGAGGTAGGTAGGTAGGTAGGGACATATGGACTGTATATAGGTTTTGCCGTACTGTTCTTTTGTCTGCATCGCTTTTGTGTGTTGTGCGCTGTATTGTGTTGTGTTGTGTTGTGTTGTGTTGTGTTGTGTTGTGTTGGTTGTGTTGTGTTGTGTTGTGTTGTGTTGTGTGTGTGTTGTGTTGTGTTGTGTTGTGTTGTGTTGTGTTGTGTTGTGTTGTGTTGTGTTGTGTTGTGTTGGTGGTTGGTTGGGTTGGGTTGGGTTGTGTGTGTTGGGTTGTGTTGTGTGTTTGTGTTGTGTTGTGTTGTGTTGTGTTGTTGTTGTGTTGTGTTGTGTTGTGTTTGTGTTGTGTTGTGTTGTGTTGTGTGTGTTGTGTTGG
>JASPKP010000914.1:0-12500 GCA_030674155.1 Stramonita haemastoma
GAATAGCTTAGTATTTAAAAATATTCCAGGACTACATCATAACACATGGCCCAGCTGACCTCATTTTGACCTATTCTTATTCATTTTATTGTCTTCCACTCACAATGCATTTATTTAACTAAGTGATTTCAAATTTATCTTGTTTACTTGAAGTTGAAAGATGAAGTGATAGCAATTAAAAACAGTAATTTGAGTACATAAAACAAACAAACAAACAAAATAAATAAATAAACACACATTGTTCGATTTTCAGAACATCCTGCTGGTGTCACAGAGTGACAGACTGATTTTTTGTGAGAATCTTGTTTTAACCCTCTAGCGCCGAAGCCTACAGATATGATAAACCCAATTAGAGGCCCCCTGGTGCTCACTTAAGTGGACACTGACCCTTCCTTCCCAGATAACCATCTCTAGACAGGCAAGAAGTCCAGCTGTGCAATAGACCCAGTCCTCAGCATGGCATCGTTTATTCTGTACACTTCACTTTCTAAGGTGACTGCAAGGAGGAAGCAACCACCTTACGATCCCCTGAGTTGAGCCTCAGGTATACACACATGTGAGTACTCATCTACTATTATTTTGCTTTAAAATAAAATCACTAGTTATATATAGAATGACAGCATTAATTATTTCATATGATGCATAATAATATTAGTCAATACAGGGCACTAAATTTGGTTTTATCATATTTGATAAGAATGGCTTTTGTGGAATCTTCAGGGAAAGATAACTCTTCCAAAATTTATCAGATATGATAAAAACGGTCTTATGGTTGCAAAGCTCTTTTAAAAAAAAACTGTATTAGCTGCTTTTGATGATTGTTTTGAAGAAATATTTTGATATCAAACTTAATTTATAATGTTTCTACATCATTTTTTCCAATGTTTTGGAAAAAATTATTGTTTTCTGCTGTGATTGGTGTGTTGTGTGTGTGTGTGTGTGTGTGTGTGTGTGTGTGTGTGTGTGTTTGTGTGTGTGGTGTGTGTGTGTGTTGTGTGTGTGTGTTGTGTGTGTGTGTGTGTGTGTGTGTGTTGGGGGAATAAATGCTTGTTATTAATTCTGGATGTGAGTAGTATATGAAGAAATGTAACTTAATTCTGCATGTTATTGTCTATTTTCAGCATGGCAGCACAAATTCCTGTCACCAAAATTTTCCGGGTTTGGGGACTGGTGGTGACAGTGATTTTAATCTTTCTGGGGGGCAGGGGGAAAATGAGTGGATGCCAGCAAAATAAATTTTTTACTAAAAAAGGGAAAAGGATGATGGGGGTTTCTTAAAAAGGGGCCCCAAAAAAAAGTGGTTTAAAAAAAAGAAAAAGCAGGGGGTTGGGGTGGCCACAAGCAGAAAGGGATAAACCCAAAAAACAAGTGAAAGTATAAAGTGAAAAGGAGGATAAACCCCTCCTGGCAAGTCTTCAACAACAACACTACCCGAAAAAGACGTCCTTTACCCCAAGCTTCTAGCCAGAGACATTTGTGGGTGACAATACAGAGGATAAGATTCTGATGGCTGACTCCGGGCAACACCTTTTTGTTGTAAAACCCCAAAAGAAGTGAAGAAAACCTGCTTCAGGTTGACCCAGCCCCCCCCGGGGGATGAGGGGCCTTTTTGACCCCCCAAGTGACAAGAAAACACTTGACAAAAGTAAACACTATAGAAAAGTTTTTTTGTATATAGTCTTTCAATAAAATCCACAATAAACTGTTTTTTTCAGTTAAAAATTTTAATCAAAAAGATAAAAATCAGTCTTGTCCCCTCAAAGAGATCTTATCATATTAAAAAAAATTTTTTAAACTTCACCATTTTTTCTTTTTTTAAAAAACTGATTTCGGGAAAGGGGCAGTTTGGGTATTCAACTTTAAATTTTTCACGGGAAAAAAATTTTTTCTTTTAGCCTAGAATTCTTTCAGGCGCTAGGGGTTAAAAAGAAAATGGTTTACTTTTATAATAAAAGTTTTTTTCTTACATAGTTTTTTTGTGGTTCACCCCCACCCCCCCACCCCCCCCACACACCACACAAAACCCCACCACACCCCAACAACAAAAAACCCCACAAAACCAACACCCCTTTTTGAGGGTGGGGGGGGGTGGGGGTTTGGTTTTTGTTTTTTTTTTTTTAAACTTTTTTTTTTTTTTTTGGTTTCAAAATTCACTAAAAGAAAAACAGACTTTAAAATTGAAGACAAAACAAAAAACCCCCTCTCTCTATCTCTCCCCCTCCTGTTGCCCTCCTTCTCTCTCTCTCTCTTTTGATTCTCTCTCCCCCCCCCCAAACCCCCAAAACCCACCCCCCCAACCCTTTTTGGGTGAAACACATTTGAAAAAAATCTGTAAAAAAACAAAACCCAAAAAGCAAAAAAACAAAAACCCAGAAAAAAGTCAGGGGAAAAAAGTGAATGATTTTAAATGTGCACCCTTTAAAGATAGAACGAAAAACTGTGAAAAACTCTGAGAAAAAGGGGGCACACAATCTGTGCCAATGTCACACATTGATAACACTCATGCGAAGTAAAGAAAAATTTTCCCTTGTATCCACCCCTTTGGGGAAAACGGGCTTAGAAAAAACCCAACTCAAATGAAAACATCCACAAAACCACATTCTGCATGTAAATTTTTTAAAAATTTTTTTTTTAAAAAAAAAAAAGATACCAGTTGCCCACCTGCAGGGGCCCAGGGCAAAGCCTTTCTTTTGTCAGTGCAAAGGGCCTACATTAAAAAATTTTCCCGATGCTTGCTTTGCGAAAATTTTAAAAGTGTTTTTAAAAACCAATTTAAAAAAGCCAAGCGCTCATTTTAGAAAAAGGGAAAAAAAACATTGTAATTTCCATTTAAAGAAAAAAAAAATCCTTTTCGGGGGAATACATAGGGCCCGTTTATGTTTTCAAGTAGAAAGTTTTTATGGCTTTCTTTCAGAAAACACCCACAAGCACAACTTTCATCCAGTGAAACCCTTTTGGGTTTTTCACAGCCATTCCCAGGTGTATAAATGAAAAACCAAGGGGTGCATAAATTTATATTCTGGCTAAATTCCCGGGGTTTCAAAAGAAATACTGGGGGGAAAAAAGCCTAATGAAACACCTGAACACCCTTTGGGTTGGGATACATATTCCCTACCTTGTGGTAATTTGTATACATGATACAAATTACTATACTTTTAACAGAAAACCCAAAAAAATTTTGATATTCAAAACCGCTAAAACCCCTTTTCCCTTTTTTTTTTAAAAAGAATTTGATAAAAAAACATAAACACACACAATTAAAAATTTTTTAACCTGCTTTGAAAAGATTTTACTTTTTTCCCCAAAAAAGACACGAAAAACCCCAAAATTTAAAACTTTTTCTGTCACAATCACAGTATCAAGACATTTTTTTTTTTATCCCCAAAACTTACCTTTCTTAGTATCTTTTTAAAAAACCCAAATAGTTTGCGAGCATTTTTTTTGAAATTTTTAAAATTTCCTCACCCCAAAACATTTTGAGTAAAAACCCATTTTAAAACATTAACTTTTTAAAACTATTCTCCTTTTCAAAAGGGCTGCACAAGATTGCTCACAAGCGAATCACCCCAAAAACAGAGAAAAAAATCCAAACAACCTAACACCACGCACTGTGCGAATACATCAAAGCATGAACAATTTCACAGCCCAAAGGGGCACACCCACTCCCCCCTGCCCCAGCCCTGTGCAATTTAAGCTAACCCGGGGTTTTTCCCCTGCCTGACAAAACAACCAGTCTGTCAACCCCCGAGGAAGACAATGACAGATCTTCTCTTCCCCCCGCCAGGTTTATAACGCCCCCTCTCGTCTGTGACACGGTCGCTTACAGTTGGGGCCTTTTGCCACTTTTTTCCCTTTTCCCCCGCCTCCCCCCAACAATAAAAAAATTATGGCGGGGCAGCCACCCATTTCAAAAATTTTGGCACAAGGCGGGAGTTCTTTTCCCCTGACTAGAAAAGGAAAAAGGTTGGGGAAAATTTGGTTACTTGTTGCACCGAGCTCATGGTAAACATAAAAACATCGGGTTTTTAAATTTCACTTTCCATTTTGTCTATAGACCCGACCACAGGTACTGTATTGAGAGGGAGGGGGGGGGAAAGAAGGGGGGGTTTAAAATACAAATTTGTTTTTTAAACCTATAGACAAAATGTCTGCCCCTGTTTTAACACTTTTCCCGGGGTTTATTACTAAAAATAAATTTGTAACATAAACTTTTCCCCCAAAATTTTAAATTTTTTTTCATCTCCCCTCCCATTTTCTCTATTTTTTTTTTTTTTTTTTTGAAATCATATCTAGAAAATTAATCATAATATAGAAAACTTGTGTTTTTTAGTGCTTAATAAAGTTCTGCTGACAAGATTATTTCTGTTTAGTAGACAACTTGTAGTTTTTAACTAAAAGTATCAGGGGGTATCTTTCAGTTGCTGTAATTGTGTTTTTTTCACAACCTATCTCAGAGTCAGAGTGTGTCTTTTTTTTTTCCCACATTGTAAAAATTTTTTAAAAAAATATGTGAAATGACAGACGACAGACACTGAGACAGGATAGGGGGAGAGAGGGGGAAAAAAGCGGATTGTTTTTGTGGGGGGTGTGTGTTGTGGTGTGTGTGTGTGTGTGTTGTGTGTGTGTTCTGTGTGTAGGGATACAGTGTGTGTGTGTGTGTTTTGGTGTTGTGTGTGGGGTTTTTGTTTGTGTGTGTTTGTGTGGTTGTGTGTGTGTGTGTGAAATACAGTGTGTGTGTGTGTGTTTTGGTGGGTGTTGTGTTTTGTGGTGTGTGTTTTGGGGGTTTGTGTGTGTGTGTGGGGTTTTTTTTGAGGAGAGAGAGAGAGAGAGGGGAGAGAGAGAGAAAAGGGGAAAAGAGGAGAGAGAGAGAGGGGAGAGGGGAGAGAGGGGAGAGAAAAGAAAAGAGAGAGAGAGAAAAGTAATAACAGCTAAATTGGGGAGCAAGATGAGTGAGACACCCACCCAGGGTGGAAACCATAAAAAACAGAAAAAATTTGGACCTTCTCCCGTAAAACCCCCAAACCCCAAAAGGGCTTTGAAAACAAACTCCCACGGGCACACTTCTTAGGTACCCAGGGAAAAACCCAAAACTATGTCACCATGGGGGAAACCAGCCCAAACTGGGCCCCACAGTATTTCAGTAGCAGAGTTTTTTTAAAATTGCAAATGAATCATTCAATGTTCAGTAATCGAAAAGGATGATGTAAGGGTGCGGGCTATGGAGTGCTTTGTCCCTTGACACTTTCTTGACTGGGTTATATTCTGTCAAAGCTTTTTTCCCTTTAAAATTTAAACCCCCAAATCCTCCCAGGGCACCGTTTTTCCCCTTTCAGCGATTTTCAGTAAGGGAAAAACCCTTTTAAAAATTTTTGAAATGTCAACAAACCCAAACCCCACACACAAAAATTATATTTTCAAATATTAAAATTTTCTTTTACAGCAAACAACAATATTTTTTCCTGCATTCTAAAACAAAAAAAAACGGGTGTGAAAAAAACCTGATTCAAACTAAATTTTTGTTTGGGTGTTTAGGATTTTGCACAAGTTTTTAAAATTTTAAATCTCTGATTTAAACTTAAGAAATCTCAGTCTAACATGCCCGAAATGTTTGAGCGGGAACTCTAAAACCCAAGAATTTTATAAAATTTTTTTGTTCTGACCTATCCCTTTGGGAAAATTTGAACAGTAAAAAAATGTTTGTTTCACAGGAAATTTTTTAACATGTGCGGAAAAGAATTTAAAAAACGACGGGCCCTTCCCAAGTTTAAAAAAATTAGGGTTTTCTACTAATAAACTATTTTTATTTTAAACGTAGTGGTTATGAAAAAACAAAAATTTTACAAGTTTTTCGTCTTTTTGCGGGGCAAATTTCATTTTAAAAATGAAATTCCAGATCGAAAATTTTCTTAAAAATTATTTTTTTTAAAAAAAAAAAAAAGTATAGCTCTGTCATCTAGATTAAATGTCAGTTTTCATTTTTTGAAATTTTTGTTTGAATTTTGTTGTTTTTTGTCTTGTTGTTGTTTTCCCAATTTTACGTTTGTTAAATTTTTAGTGATATTAGCCCCCAAAAAAAAACTAAAAAAAAAAAAAAAAATCAACAATCAACCCCCCCCCCCCCCCTCCCCAACCACACAAAGAAACTTGATAATAAAAATGGAATAATAAAAACATAAAAACAACTCACAAAACTTTAAATGCAACAAATAACAAATGTCCCTAAAGGACTGTAACAGGGGCCCTTTAAAATTTAAAATTCCCTTTTTTTTAAAATTGTTTAAAAGGGGAAAAGAGAAATTTGGGGTCTAAAGTTAGAAAAGATAACATTTATTAAATTTAAAAAGGTTTGGGAATTTTATTTGATTTACTTATAAACCAAAAAAAAAAATTTTGGTTTGTCAATATATTTAAAGGGGCGGCTAAACTGTTTATTTTTCAAAAAATTTTGACACTACAGCTATCCCCCAAAAAGGGGCAAAGGCTTAAAAAATTTTTTTTTAATTTTTTATTCAAGGGGTGTGTGTGGAGGGGGTGGTGTGTTTGTGTGGGAGTGTGTGTGGTGCCCCTGCCCTTTTCGTGCGTTTGGGGCGTGCATGTGTTTTTTCTTCAATTTTACGACTATTCCCAACACTTATTAAGTGATATTTCAAAACCAAACACAAAAAGGCAAAAAAACAATTCAGAAAAAAAGGAAAATTTTCCCAAATATTGTAAACCCTAATACAATGGGGAAAAAAACGAATTTTCAAAAAAAAACCCTGTCCATTACCGGGAAAGGGTTTTTTAGATGAGGCTGCCGACTGTGCACAGCAGGTCATTCCAGCCCCCTTAAATTGGGGATGGTGACGCAGGGTCGGAATTATTCGGGGTCGTCCTTCCTGAGGAGCTGCCTCATCGTTGTGGCCCAAAATCTTTTTTATCCTGAGGGACCGAATTCTTAACTTTGATTGCCCAATTTTGACACCAAAAACATGTTTGCTGAAACAAAAGGAGTTAGGGGTCCCAACCCTTCAGTCAGTCCCCAAGATTTCCCGGGTTTGGGGGGGCTTCCGACAGTTCACTGATTTCCCCTTTTGGGTTTTGATTGTGTATCCGAGACAAGACCTTTGAGTCAAACTCAAAAGGGCTTTTTGGTTCGCTGGTCTTTGGGAAAAAACGAGGGTTTTCCTTGTCTGAGGTTTTACCTTTTTTTTCGGAAGGGAACCCCCTCCGAAACTTCCCTTTCCGCTTTTTGGGGGTTTTTTTGGTGGAAAGATTTCCCCGGGTTTAGGATTTTCCCAAAATTTTGGGCCCCTAAAGCTTTTTTTTCCAAAAAGGGAAGGGTCGAAAAGAATGGGGGGAAAGTTTCGTAAACAAGAAAATTTTTCGGAAGGGATTACTAGAAAGGTTTTTGGGGGGGTTTTCCGTCTGAGGTGTTTTTTTTAAAACTACCATCCTCTGCCTCGGGGGGAAAATGCCCCGTCCGGGTTGCTGTTGTGCCGTGAGAGGGGTGGCTGGCCCGCTTCCTTTGGTTTTTTTTTTTCAAAATTCGCTGTGTTCCAGGTTAAACCCTTTTTCTGGTCTTGTTCATGTCTGCAAACATCAAGCACAGGTTTTCTTTAAACTTTAATAAAATCTAGATTTCAATACCTAAATATATATATCTTATATTTTGTTTTTTATAAAATTTTTATGCAACCAATTTGATTTTTCTTCTTCTAAAAAAATAGAAGTTTGAAATTTATGCCCAATTAAAATTTTAAATATAAACTATATGCCACTATGTGGGTTTTAACAATGAAAATGCAAGCAAACATTGATTCATGTAATAAAGTAAGTGTTTTCCAAAAGTACCAAAAATTGTCAAAGGTTTTTCATGTGTTTTTAAGTTTTGTATGCATTAAAAAATTTTAAAAAAAGGGGAAGAAGGGCCCGCAAAAAAGCAAGAAATTTCAGAACAGAACTAGATAGACTTGAAAAAAGGCCAAAAAGAACAAAACCCCAAAAGGAAGGGGGGGAAAAACTATGGGGCAGACTGTTAGAACCCAAGTTAGAAGGTGGGGGTTTAAAGTGAACTAAACGAGTCACGCATCTCCAGGGGTGTATTGCCAAAAACTTAATTTTCTTTAATACTAAAAAATTTTGTTTTTTGGTAATTTTGTAATTTTTGTGTTTTTTGTGTGGGGTTGGTTGGTTTTTTGTGTGTGGTTTTTTGGTTGGGGGTGGGTGTGTGTGTGTGTGTGGTATGTGGGGTGTGTGTGTGTGTTTGTGTGGTGTGTTTGTGTTTTTGTTTCCCTGTGTGGGGAGAGCAGCATGTTGGTTTTCACTGGGATTCTGTGTCCCCCCTTTTTGTGGGGTGTTTGGTTTTGTGTGTTGTGTGTTGTGGGGGTTTTGTTTGGGGGGTGTGGGGTGTGTGTGTGTGTTTTTGTCAATTTAAACAATCATCAAATTTTTTTTTTTCCCCGATGGTACATTGTGTGTGTTTGGGGGTGTGTGTGTGTGTGTGTTTGTGGTTTTGTGTGTGTGGTGGTTTTGTGTGTGGGGTTTGCATAACTTTTTTTTATTTTTACCCCCCCCCCCCCCCATGCCCCATCTGTGGCCCTTCTGAACCCCCTCTGTGTGTGTGTGTTTTGGTGTGTGTGTGTGTGTGTGTGTTTTGTTTTGGTGTGTGTTTTGTGTTTTTGGGGTGTTGGGGAGAAAAGGAGAGGAAAAGAAAAGAGCGAGAGAGAGAGGGGGAGAGAAGGAGAGAGAGAGGGGGAAAAGTGTGTTGGGTTTTTTTATTTAATTATCTTATTTTGAGGATTAAAGAAATAAGCACAATGTGGGTTTTTACCCCTTCCATTTTCCGGGTTTTGTATGCGTTTTAATTTTTTCACCCCTACCCCCATATCACAATGGCCCCTTCCCCTTTCAAAAAACGGGGAAAAGGGTTTTAACTGTGTGCAAGTTTAATTTTCTGTTTTGCATTCCCAAAACGGATCTCAGTTTATTTGATCATCCAAAGGACTGGGGGGTGGGGCCCCTGGTTTTTTTTGGGGGGGGGTGTGTGTGTGTGGTGTGTGTGTGTGTGTGTGTGTGTGGGGTGTGTGTTGGTTGGGGGGTGTGTTGGGGCAAGCTGAATGAATTTTAAAAAAAAAAATTTACATGCACAAATTTTCATGAAACCAATTTTCTCAAAATGGTCCTTTTTTCAGTTTATTAACTTTTTGAATATTTAATGATATTGATTTCCCCAAATTTTTTCTGGGCCCTGACAATAATGCATACACATCTTTTTTCTATTTAAATTTTCCCACATTTTTTTTTTTGAAACTCAAGGGACAGTTTTTGGGGGTGACGAAAATAGGGAGAAGGAAAAAAAATTTTGGTCCCCCGGCTGCCAAGGGGCCACGGGTTTTACAGCGATGGGGAAAACCCCAAACACATCCCTTTTTGGGTTTTTCCCCGGGAAAAGGAAAGGTCCCGGGCCCAAAAACCCCCATTACTATTTTAAAGGGGTTTTTACGATTAAAATTTTGTAGAAAAACAAAAAAGGGTTTTTGTGTTGTTTTGGGGGTTTGGGGCAAAACCCGGGGTGGGCACGGGGACAATTTTTACATTTAAAGGGTACAATACTAAAAATTTTTGTGCCCCTTAAAAAAAAAGGGGGGGAAAAAAAGAAAATTAAAATTTTCCAGTTATGGGGAAGGGGAAATTAAATTTAATTTCCCTTTGGGGTTTTTTAAAAGACAAAAAAAACCATTTAAAAAAAAATTTGCCTCATAAAGGGGTTTTTTAAAAAACCCAAAAGGTTTTTAAAGGGGACATTGTTTGAAAAACCCCCTTAAAAATACAATTGCACCAAACTTTTAAAAAACACGTTAGTTTTGGTTTTATTCTTTATTCAACACTTCAATTTTACATGTATGAATTTGTGTCATTCCAAAAAAAATTTTTTCCCCGATTTTTTTTAAAACAACATACTTTTACCTGTGATTGGTGAAAATACAGTACAACGACCCGAAAATTTTTTGACCCCCCTTTTAAATTCCCTTTTAAAATAAATTTTCAAAGATATTTTTTAAAACTTTTGAAAAAAAATTTTAGTTTGGGGTTCTTTTCATGCAAAAAGAAAATTTGGGGCTCGGGTTAAAATATACCCCTTTGGGGGTAGAAAGCGTAACATTTTTTTTTGGGGGTTTTATCCCCCCCCCCCCCCCCCCCCCCCCCCCCCCCCCCCCCCCCCCCCCCCCCAGGTAAAAATTTTTCCACAGCGGGGGGTAGAAAAAGGTTTCGCCACGCTTGCGGGGGAAATTTCCGTTTATTTTGGGGTTAAAATTTTTTCTCTAACTGCGTTTTTTTTTCCTTTTTTTTTCCCCCCCCGGCAGTTTTTTATTTTTTAACTCACTTAAAAAAAGGGGAATTTAAAAATCTACAGGCAGTTTAGTCTGAAAAAATTTCAAAAAAAAGGGGGGGTTTAAAAAACTGATTGGAAAAATTAAATAACATGGCCCCAATTTGGGCGCACTATCTTTCAATTTCCTTCGCCATTTTTAAAACCGTTAAAAAAATAGACAAAAAAAAATTTTAAAACCCGGGTTTGGGTGTCACAAGAGTGAATTTTTAAAATTTTAAATTTTAAAACCCAATTGGGCTTTTTAAAAAAAAAAAACAGGGAAGAAAAAAAAACAAAAAAACATGAAAAACGGTCAATTCCCCCTTTGAAACAATCAACAAGCAGGGGGGGCCCTTTTGTTTAAAAAGGGGGAAAAAAAAAATTTTTAAAAATTTTCCCCTTTCCCCCTTTAAAAACAAAAATTTCCCCAAACAAAAATTTTTTTATCTTTGATCCCCCCGAGTTTTTTCTGTTGTAAACATTTTGTTCGGGTCATCCCCCCCGTTTTAAAATCCCCTATTTTTTCCAAAGGGGAAATTTAAGGGGGCACGTAAATTTAAAAAGGGGCCCTTTTTCCTTTGGCCATTTTTTTTCGTCACAAAACCCCCAAAAAAAAAAAAACCCAAAACATTTTTCAGCAATAATGCCCCCTTTTCGCCCCCGGGGTTTATAAAAGCCCCCAAAAACCCCAAACCCCCAAAGGGCAACCCCCCCTTTTTAGGTAACCCCGGGGGTTTTTTAATTTTTTTACTCCCCTTTTTTTTCTTTTTTCATTTTTAAAAAAAACCCCCTTGCATTCGCAGGGGCCCCCCAAAATTTTAATTAAGGCCCCCCCCCAAAATTTTTTTTTTTAAAAAAATTTAAAAAAAACCCCTTTTTTTTTAAAAAAACTATTTTCCTTTACTCAAAATTTCATGGGGTTTTTTCACAATTTTGGGGGGGTTTTTGAATTTTTAAAATTTAAAAAAAAAAAAAATTTCCCCGCAAACACTGTCCCCCCCCCCCCCAAAACTTTTTTTTTTTTTTTCCCCCCCCCCCCCCCCCCCCCCCCCCCCCCGTTCCCCCTTTTTCCAAAACCCCCAACGCTCGGGGAAAAGGTGGGGAAAAAAAGCAATCGTCTTTTTCTCGAAAAACTTTTCCCAAACCCTTTCCTTTTGATACCGGAAAAGGGTCTATTTTCCAAAAACCCCCCAAAAAAAAGTAGGCTCCCCCATTCCCTTTTTTCATTTTTTTCAACAATTTGTAAAATTTTTGAAAAAAAATTTTTCCCACCCGCACTTTTAAAACCCGTAAAAAAAGTTTTTGGGCCCCGGGTTTTTAAAATAGGACCCCCAAAAAAATGATTATGAATTTAGTGTTTTTAGCACAGAGACGGGGAAACCTTACTGCAAAAAGAAAAGGCCCCCTTTTGATTTAGGGAATTTGCCCCCCTTTTCCCTTACACACAACAAAACCCCAACCACACAAACACACACACACACACAACACCACACACACCACACACACCACACACACAACACACACACCCCAAAAAACCACAGCACGCACGCCCCGCACGAAAATTTTTTTTGCTTTAGGCCTAGGCCTATAGATATTTTAAAACATTTGTTTTTAGTTGGTTGGGGGGGTTTGTGTTTGGTTTCTCTCAGAAACAAAAAACAAAAATGTTAAACATTTTTTTTTTTTTTTTTAAAAAATTTTTTAAAATTTTAAAAACCATCCCTTTGAAAAAAGTATAAAAAAATTTTAAAAATTTTAAAAAAAAAAGGGGGAGAATTTTTATCAGTTAATAAAAAACTTTTTGCCGGGTAGTTTTCCCCCCCCCCCTGAAATTTTTTTTTTTGCCCCCCTATGTTAAGGGATCTTTTTTTCCCCTTTTTCCCTTTTTGAAGAACAATGACTTGGATATCTGAATTTTTTTTAAAATTTGTCAAAAAAGGGCCCCCTATGCGTGGTAAAAAAAGTGAAAACCGGGAGTAAAAAAAAAAGGCAGGCAATTAAAAAAAAAACCCGGGGGAAAATTTTTTTGCAGTCGGGGGGGCCCATCGAACCTCAGGGGGGAAACCCCGGGGAGGCCCGGACAAATTAATGGTTTTTTTCCCCGCTGCCCCCCTCTTGAGGCCCGAGGAGCTTATCAAAAAATTTT
>JASPKP010000914.1:17500-20000 GCA_030674155.1 Stramonita haemastoma
ACACACACACACACACACACACACACACACACACACACACACACACAACACAACACAACACAACACACACACACACACACACACACACACACACACACACACACACACACACACACACACACACAACCCAACCCAACCCAACCCAACCCAACACAAACCCCAACTCGTACTTACATCATGAAGAGCATCGGCCACAGCCTCAGGCGCATCCCCGCCCCCGGCGGCGGAAGAGGCCTGCAGCCAGCTCTTCATGGTGCCCACGCTGGCCGTGAAGTCATGCACCTGGGTCACGTAGGTGGAGTCCTGGGGAGGATGGTCGCGGTACTCCACCAACGCCAGGCGAAGGTCGCTGCTCTCTTTCGCCACGATGTCTTCTACGATGCGGCGAACGTTGTCGCAGGCGGACCTGATGTAGGAAGACATGCTTCCCGTGGTGTCCATGGCGAAAGCCAGGTCCAGGAATCGGCTGTCGTGTCTGGCCAGCGGTGGTGGTTGCTGGCTCGGGGTTGTTGTGTCCATGGTTTCCTCACCCCGGCTCATGGATCTTGTGACACGTGTGGTCATTTTGTTGTTTGTTGTTGTTGTTGTTGTTAGGTGGTGGGTTGGGTTGGTTGGGTTGGCAGGTAGAGGGATGGATAGGTTGTGGTAAAGATGAGAGTCAAGTTAGTTCTGTCAAGGGGAAGAAAAGCACGATTATGTTATTATTAACAGTTGTTGGAATGAAGCAGATTTTTTTTTTATTTTTGGGGGTGGGGGTGGGGGTGGGGGGGGGGGGTGTTGTGGTGGTGGACGGTCAAAGCCAGAGATTTTCATGGCTAGAGACAATTTTAACAAAAGAGTTGAAAGCGTAACCAGATTTTTATTTTACGGTAGGCCTAAATGCTTACATTGATAGCACATGTACACATCTATGACTAACAGTAGAAGTTAACATACTGCACACTAACAGTATCAAGTCAAGTCAAAAACACTTGAATCATCCCTGAAGGGATCAAGTATCACTTGAAGCAACAAGAGCAACAGAACAGCAACAGTGATATCAACAGAGGGGGAAGAGGAGCAGCAGCAGTAACATCAGCATTGACATAAACAGTAATGATAATCGTATGACAAGAAAACTCCAGGTTTTAGAGCCACAGGTACAGGGGCACATTGTGAGACTGGATCACTGCAACTTCACTGGGTACGATATATATATATATCTTATTCTTTTATATCGAGGATAATGGAATAAGCACTCATGTGCTTTTTTTTTTACATCCAGTCCCCGTGTGCATGCATTTGTGTAAATCTTGTCAACTGTTCCCCACCGGCACACGATGGCCTACTCTTACAAAAAGCGGAACAGGATTTAACGTGTGCGCAAGATGTTCTGCCTGCGTTCGCACACGGGGCCTCGGTTTATAGTCTCACTCGAAGGACTTAGATAGATAGATAGATAGATAGATAGATAGATAGATAGATAGATAGATAGATAGATAGATAGATAGATAGATAGATAGATAGATAGATAGATAGATAGATAGATATTTCCGTTACATTTACTTATGATGAGACTTTCCGAATGCGACCGTTTGTTGGCCAAAATGAAGGTAGCCGCATTCAGATGCTAGGGATATTTGTGTTTCCAAAACCCACCGAACACTGACATGAATTATAGGATCTTTAACGTGAATATTTGTTTTTCAGTGGAAAAATCGCAAGGTAAAGTGGTACGGGCACGTCACACGAACACCTTGACTGGCCAAGACTGTCTTACAGGGAACAGTAAGGGAGGGAGACGAAGAGGCAAGGCAAGGCAAGGCAAGGCAAAGTATTTTATTCGAGGATAATAGATAAGCACTCGTGTGCTTTTTTACATCCAGTCCCCGCCCTTTTCAGGGATACATCAAGTTGAGAAGATACTAAACAATAAAACTGTACGCAATACCAAACAACACCCAAGAATAAGGACACTATATATGATAAGGTAATAAAAAAAAATGCACTCGTTCAGAAGACAAAAATCTGAAGTCACAATAAAAAATTTTGATTATGAAGGAGAAGAAAGCGTTAATAGATAAAGAGCAAACAAGAGAACAAAATGAAATAAACAACTCAAAAAAACATCAATCCACCACCATCTGTCAAAAGTTATACATGTGATATAAATCATACATTTGGATAAAAGGGGAAATTTTTAAAACTAATATCCTTATTGGAGGGGGGGAGACATACTACCAATAAAAATATAAATAAAATAAATCAAAATTATTATTATTATGTTTTTTTTACATAAAACATCCGAGATGTTTCAAAGAAAAGGCAAAACATTTTTATCAATCGGATAATGTTTTACATACACTCACACACACTCACACACAGACACACACACAGACACACACAGACACACCCACATAGACACACACACAGACACACACATTCTCCACACACATACACACAGAAACATACACTCAATCACACACACGCACACACACACACACACTCACACACACGCACA
>JASPKP010000914.1:22500-25000 GCA_030674155.1 Stramonita haemastoma
CATTAATGTTTGATAGCCAATTGTCTATGAGACTAGTCAGTGCAGTATGACACGAGTGATTTTGTCTGAATCCTGATTGGTTAGGGTGAAGTAGGTTGTTAGTGTCTATATGATGGACTAAGTGTTTATTTATATGTTTTTCCAGGGGTTTTGAAAGGAGGGATATAATGGAGATTGGCCTATAGTTTGAAGGATCTGAAGTGTCACCAGATTTGTAGATGGGGATCACTTTAGCAGTTTTGAAGGCATTGGGGAAATAGTTTTTATCAAGACATTGGTTATATATATATGTTAGAGTCTCAGTGATAACTGGAGCTGACAGTTTTAGAATTCTGCTGTCTATTCCATCGAGGCCTCTTGTCCTGGATTGTTTGAGGTGAATTAGATAACTATAGACTTCAAAAATAGAAATAAATGGTATGTGGAGTTTTGAAGGAATATGCTTTTCTTGGCAGTATTGTCTTAGTGTGTTTAGGTTATTGGATTTTGAATCATCATTGCTAACAACGTTAGTAGAAACGTTTATGAAGTGATTGTTGAGTTGTTCAGCAGTAACATCTTTGATTACATTTGATTTGGAAGATGATTGTTTGTTCGTTATTTGATTTATGGCCTTCCAAATAATTTTTGAGTTTTGTTTTGAAGATAGTAAATCTTGGAAATATTTCTTTTTTTCTTGACGTTTCTGGGAGTTTATGGCATTTCGTAATCTTTTTGAGTCTTCATGATATTTATGTTTTTTAAGAAATCTCTAAGATAGCATGCCTCTTCTAGTTCTTTTGTAAGCCAAGGCGGTTTGGGGGCATGTTTGACCCTTCTGGTTTTTAGTGGAGCATGTTTATTGTAAATTTCAGTGAAAGTTTTTATCCAAAAATCGATAGCCAAGTCTGGATCAGTAATGTTGAATGTTTCTGAGAGCATAGAGTTACTTAGTTCGAGAAGGAAAAGCTGTTCATTGAATTTAGCAATGGAACGATATGTTAAGGTTTTATGGCCAGGTTTGGGAATTTTTGTTCCTTTTTTAGACCAAGTAGTACAGACAGGGTAGTGATCGCTGCAGTTATAGACAGGGACACATGTTTCTATGATGTTTTTAGGATTTGATACGTAAATGTGGTCAATTATAGTGCTTGAATTTGGTGTAACTCTTGTAGGTATACTAACTAGTTGGTGAAGGTTGAATGAATTAGTAATTTGCGTCCATGCATTATTTACTTTTGTTACATCGATGTTAAAATCACCTAGTAGTATCACTTCCCTGGATTCTAATAGGACTACGTTCATCATTGCATCAAACTTGTCTATCCAATTTTTTCTTTCTGCTGGATTCCTATAGCAGAATCCCATTGCTATAGGTGGTGAACCTTTCATGGAGACTTCAAGCCAGACAGATTCTACATCATAATGTTCTAGATGGATGAGACGCTTGAACGTTATAGATTCACTAATGTATATGATGATTCCTGTTTCTTTTTGCTTTTGTGGATCCTTTCGTATGATTTTATATCCTGGGATATATAAGTCACTGTCTAATATGTGTTTCGAAAGTCTTGATTCAGATAGCCCTAGTATGTGAAATGGTTTGTCATGGTTTCTAATAAGTGTTGATATGTCATCAATTTTATTAACTGCGTGATTTATATTTAATTGGCAAATTCGTAGGCCTTCCTTTGAGGGCCACGTGTTGAGTCTTGAATGCATCTATTTGTGTTGATTTTTGTTAGGAATGTGATAATGTGTCTAAAAACTGGAAAAGGTGAAGATTAATTAGGGATAAATAGGAATAAGGGGGAGTGGGTACTCAATAAGGGGAAGGGTGAAATTAAGAAGAAGAGAAAAAAGCTGATTTCAAGTTACGTAAGGATACACATACAGTGTATGTAGCTGTATAACTCAATGGAACTAACAATGATGTGTAGCAAGAAAAGGTAAGAATCAATTTTATAATGGGGATGGGAGTAGGACACTGGGGGAATGATGAAATGTAAGGGAAAAAATGAATAATTTCAATAGTTACTCAAAAAATACAAACTTTATAAAGGGTGAATAATGGGGATGGGAGTAAGGCACTGGGGGAATGATGAAATGTAAGGAAAGAAAAATGAATGATTTCAATAGTTACTCAAGACACAACAATTTCAATGGTACTCAAAAGACACAATCACACACGTTATATAGATATTGTCCAATCGAACTAACAACAATATTGGCAATATAAGAAAGTAATAATTAAAAAAAAAAAAAAGATAAAATTAACATTAAAAAAAGAAAAAAAAGAAGAAAAAAAGATTTTTTTTAAAGTGTGTTCAGTGGGTGTACTTATACACTTCTCAGGGTGACTTGGTGATAAATGTCACAAGGGTGCCGGTTACCACAGTCTACACACTTTGTCCAGGAACTGGCAAGGGCCTTCGGCGAGATCAGGAACAACACCACACAGTGCTCACACTTGTAATGTTTCTGCTTGCTTGTTCCAATTTAATGTTGCATTCATCAATGT
>JASPKP010000914.1:32500-34652 GCA_030674155.1 Stramonita haemastoma
TATATTTCTTTTAACATTTTTTCCCCTCAAAAACATAATTTTTTTCTTTTAAAAAACCAACACAACCCCAACTGAAACACATTTAAGGCACGAAAAAACAGACACAAGATAAGACAAGTGCTTGATGTGAAAAGTTTGTGAAGGACATCGTTTTGAAATTTTTTTTTTTAATTAAAAAAACCCACACAAAACAACAACAAACAAAGAAACAAAAAAGCCAGCAGACTTTTATAAATGAGTTTTGCAAACGTTTTATCTTGTATTACATTGCTTTGATAACAGATTTATTTGTTGTTGAGAAAATGCTTATGATTTTTGCTGTTTTATGTTTTTTTTCTTTTTGGGAAAAAAATTTTTTCTTGGGAAAACATTCTTTGAAAAAAGATTTATTTTTGTTGAGAAATTCCCTTTATTTTTGCAAAGCCTTATGTTTTTCTCTTCTGGGAGAATAGAAATGTTAAAATCCCTTTCCTAAAGAAGAAAAGAAAAAAAATAGCAGCCCCAGTCCCTTCTCTTCATCTACCATCATCCCCTGAAAAAAACCTGTAATTCCATCGCTTTAGGTTTGAGCTATATTTCTTCTATGTCATTGTGATGAATTCACCCATTTTTTGTCATCCGTTGTCCATGAGTCCCCCCCCCCCCCGTTTCAATTAAATGATTATGGAATTACTATGTAGCTTTCTAAAAGGTGTAAAATCAAGTTATGTTTTCTTTTCTGTTGTGTGTGGTGTGTGGTGTTGTGTTTGGTGTGTGGTTGGTGTGTGTTTGTGGTGTTGTGGGGTGTGTGTGTGTGTTTTTGTGTGTGTGTGTTGGGAAAAGAGAGAGAGAGCGGCGTGCTTGGGGGTGTGCGTGCATGCGTGTGTGTGAAGTAAGCATGTAGTGTTCCTTGTGTGCATGTGGAAATGCAATGAATATGAGTATCATTTTCAAAGTTAATGTGCACATGTACACTTTAAAAAATACACATTCCCCATAAACTTCACTGCAATATTACCTAAACACAGCCATTAACAGATTTCTTTTCCCCCCCCAAATTTTTTTTTCTTTTCTTGAACACCACTCCACTATTTAAAACCCAAGCATTAAAACACACTTTCAAAGATATCCTTATAATTTCAAAAGGTGTTCCTCAATGTCCAGCACATTTTAACCCCCCCCCCCAATACACCTTCATCAAAACGGGAGGCCTCTTATTGTGAACACAACTCCATAGCCTAAACACGCATATTCTTCAAGGCTAAGTCAAGCAAACATGCCAGACTATAAATTTTTTAAAAAGTAGAAAAGAAAAAAGCCCTTTAAAACACCCCCACACACATCGTACAACCAGGCAGTGTGGAAAACACATGGGGAAGATTTCAACGACAATGAGGGATATTGCAAAATTGTTTCTAACCCACCCCACCCCCAATTCAGGTTACATCAAGAAAATGCTTTCTTCGGATAGTTTTTACAAAATTCACACTCTGCGAAACCAATGCGCAGGATAAAACATATTGCGCAAAAGTACAGGGGGGAAGGGGGGGGGGGGGGGGGGGGGGGCCCTTTTTCACAACAGAGACTAAACTCGCTGTGACCATCACAAAGGGGTACCCAAACAGGCATCTCACCCTTACCCTGTTCCTCTACTGCTGGAAAATCTCACATAACAAGCTGTCTTTCACGCATAGTTTATACAACAGGCGTACATGTTACACAACACCTTTTGTGATACAAAAAACATCCCAAATGGGTTTATATAATATTTGCCAACATACACCACAAGAAAAAAAAATCATGACAATTCGAAAAAACGAATCCATTTTTAAAAAAAAATTTTGAAAAAAAAAAAAACAACCAAAAAAGATAGTACAACTTGTGGACTAGATAATCCATTTTTTAAAAATTTAAAAATAAAACAACAACAACAACAACAAAAGCTTTATAAATCAAAACAAAAATCAACTAAAAAAATAATGTACAACTTGTGGACCAAATAGTCCAGTTTTCAAAAAAATTTAAAAAAAAAAAAAAACCCCCAACCCTTTTTGCACTTTAACCGACCACCAAAAAATATTGCACAACGGTGCACGAGCTAAACCACTTTTTTGCACAGTGCCAGGTAGGAGAATGGGTTTTCATGATTCTGAAAACAGTCATCCCCAAAAAT
>JASPKP010009152.1:0-5000 GCA_030674155.1 Stramonita haemastoma
GAGATTGTCCAACAAAGCTTTTTTTTTCCTTCAACAGAATGCCTTTTTTTCTTCGTCTGCACATCAAGACATAACACAACAATGTTCAGGACACCGCACATCTAGCTTTCCCACCTCACATCCCTCCACCCCCATCCCATCCCAACCTCTCAACAAACGCCCCAGAACAGATCTCTCCTCTCCCCCTCAACGAAGTTTTGGGCATAATGACGCCCAGCGGCTCTTTTGCCAAGTCACTGTACTTTAAAGAGCGAGGCAACGGTAATGTTGTTACGGGAACAAGCTTTTTTCTTCTCTATTTCATAGTGTTTATTTTATTTTATTTTTAAAAAATTCTTTTATATCGAGGATAACAGAATAAGCACTTATTGCTTTTTTTCCAGCAAGTTCCCGTATGTATGCAGTTGGAAAATATTGCATCTGTTCTCAACGGCATAAAATGGCCTTTCTTACAAAAAGGGCGGAACAGGATTTAACGTGTGTGCAAGATGGTGTGCGTGCGTGCGTGTGCGTGGGCGTGCGTTTGTGGTGTGTGTGTGTGTGTGTGGTGTGGTGTTGTGTGTGGTGTGGTGTGTGTGTTGTGATAGAGAGCAGCCCCGGTCTGATTTTTACCTTCACCTTGACTTTAAAAATGGCTGTTGAACATTAGCTTTGCAAGTAGTGCTTAGAAAAAAAAAAGTTGAAACTGGTTTTGCTAGTGGCTGTTTTGTTCTGTCTGTCTGTCTGCTGTCGTCTGTCTGTCTGTCTGTCTGTCTGTCTGTCTTTCTTTTCTGTCTTTCTGCCTGTCTGTCTCTCTGTCTGCCTGTCTGTCTGTCTGTCTTCTGTCTGTCTGTCTGTCCTGTCTGTCTGTCCTGTCTGTCTGTTTCTGTCTTCTGTCTTCTGTCAGTCTGTCTGTCTGTCTGTCTGTTTGCCTGCCTATGCTCTTTCATTTGATCTCCTCTCTGTTCTGTGCTGATGGCTGTGTGAAAGATTGATGAGGGGAACCAAGGCTTTGTGTTGTTTCGTCAGAAACAGTGGCGTGGCATTGGAGGGAGGACAGTGTTATCAGGTCTTTAGCTTTCTCTAGCTCTGTTCTGAGTCTGTGTTGGATTGTCTGTCTGTCTTCTGTTCACAGTTCACTTGTCACCTTCCTAGTTTCTGAAATGGTTCTTTTTTTTTTTCCAGTTTTCTCTGTTCATTTTTTATCTTTTCTGTGGTTGGTTTTTTCCTCAATTTTCTGTTTTTCTTTTGTCTAATTTTTGTTCTTTTGTGTGGCTGTTTGCTTTTCAGGTTTTTTTTTCTGTTTTTATATAATTTTGTTCTTTTGTGTGTTTTTCCCTTCAGTTTTCTCTTTTTCTGTGTTTCTTTTTTCGTTTGTGTGGTTGCTTGAATTCAATCTTCTCTTTTCTGTGTTTATTTTTTGTTCTTTAGTGTGTTTGTTTGTTTTCAGTTTTTTCTTTTCTGAGTTGATTATTTTTCTTTTGTGAGTTTGTTTGCTTTCAGTTTTTTATTGACTGAGTTTATTTTTTGTTCTTTTGGTGCTTGTTTGTGTTCAGTTTTCTCTTTTCTGCGTTTATGTTTTTCTTTCGTATGCTTGTTAGTTTTAGAAACAGTTTGTTCAGCACGACTGTATTGTTAGAACATGTTAAACAGAAAAAGGAGTTAACATCAGTGCTGACTCCACTCTCCCCAAAAGTCTTTCGGATGAACTGTAAACCGAGGGCCCCGTGTGCGAACGCACGCAGAACATCTTGCGCACTCGTTTAAAACCGTTCGTCTTTCGAAGAGTAGGCCATTGTGTGCTGATGAGAACAGATGACAATATTTACAAAACTGCATACACACGGGGACTGGATGAAAAAAAGCACATAGTATTTATTTCATAATCCTCGATATAAAAGTATAAAATAAAATTAAAATACAGTAAGTGTTTTTCAGAAAGCACATCCACACTTTTGAAGATCCTGTCAAGACGAAAATTCAACAAAATATATTCTTTTGTTGTTTCTACTGAAAATCTGGGTTTTTAAAAAATTTTAAAACCCACATCACAGACAAAACACGCATGTTCAAGACACCACAATAACCTAGCCTTTCTTTCAGTTAAAAACCTCGCCCTCCACCTCTTCCAACACTATAATTCTTGGCGTATTTACAACATGCATCCTTGCCAAGTCAGATGTGCGGTGAAGGTTGCAGGAGACAGGTGTTTTTTTTTTCTATTTCTAAAATGCTGACAGGGAAACAGTTCCCAGTCTGAATTTTCCTCCGCCTTCACTTTAAAAAAAAATAATGCCTGTGGTATTCGCTTTCCCAGAAGAGCTTGAAGCAAAAATGTCTAAACTGATTTGCTAGTGCTGTGGTTGTTCTATACATAATGTGTGTGGGTGTGTGTGTGTGTGGTGTGTGTGTGTGTGTGTGTGTGTGTGTGTGTGTGTGTGTGGTGTGTTGGTGTTGTTTTGTGGGGTGTGTGTGTGTGTTTTATGTGTGTGTGTGTGTGTGTGTGTGATGTGTGTGTGTGTGTGTGCCTGTCTGCCTGCCTGCCTGCCTGCCGTCCTGTCTGTATGTCTGTCTGTCTTTCTGCCTCCTGCCTGCCTGCCTGCCTGCCTGCCTGCCTGTCTGCCTGCCTGCCTGCCTGCCTGCCTGTCTGTCTGCCTGCCTGTTCTGTCTGCCTGTCTGCCTTCTGTCTGGCTGTCTGTCTGTCTGTCTCTCTGCCTCTGCCTCTTTCTTTTGATCTTCTCTCTAGCTCTTCCCGTTCTTATGGTCTTTTTTGAAAGCCTGGCGAATGGAACAAGGGCTTTTGTGTTTTTGACAAGAAACAATGGACGGCATGCAGTGGAGATAGCGAACTGTATTGGATTTGTCTTCGTTTGGGATGATTCTCTTTCGGCTTCTCTGCCTTCTGTAAACAGTTCAGCTGTCGCTGTTCCAGAGATTCTGTTTTCTATTCAATTTCAACTACCTCGTGTTTTCATTTCTTTGTGTGTTCGTTTCTTTTGTGTGTATCTTGTTTTTTAGCTGGTTTGTTTGTTTGTTCAGCATAACTGTAGTGAAAAAATAATGGGAGAAAGAAAGCCAGATCTATAAAATTGCTGCCACACCTTTCAAGGTTTTGTCAAAGTGTGCTTCCTAGAAATTTCTCTTTATTTTCAGCTTCTGTTTGTTTGTCTGACACAGCTATTTGTTTTTTCTTAAAGAAATCTGCAACACAGACAAAAACACATGATAATTCATGACATGTTCATTAATAATCTAGCATCTCTCTGTCTCTCTCTGTCTCTTTCTCTCTCTGTCTCTGTCTCTGTGTCTCTGTGTCTCTGTTCTCTGTGTCTCTGTCTCTGTCTCTCTTTCTCTCTCTCTCTGTCTCTGTCTCTGTCTGTGTCTGTCTTCAGTCTGTCTGTCTGTCTGTCTGTCTGTCTGTCTGTCAGTCTGTCTGTCTGTCTGTCTGTCTGTCTGTCTCTGTCTGTCTCTGTCTGTCTCTTCTGTCTCTGTCTGTCTCTGTCTCTGTCTCTGTCTCTGTCTCTGTCTCTGTCTCTGTCTCTGTCTCTCTCTCTCTCTCTCTTCACTCTCTTCTCTCTCTCTCCCTCTCTCTCTCTCTCTTCTCTCTTCTCCTCTCTCCTCTCAAAGAAACACCTAAAGCACCCTACCCTTCAAAAAACGTTATACATCAGGGTGTTTTGTGATTTATATATTGGGAAAGTCAGTGTACTGAGTGCAGGTTGCATGTTACATGTTGCATGTTGTAGGTTGCAGGTTGTAGGTTGCAGGATGAAGGTTGCAGGTTGCAGGTTGAAGGTTGCAGGTTGCAGGATGAAGGTTGAAGGTTGCAGGTTTGAAGGTTGCAGGTTGCAGGTTGATAGTTGCAGGTTGAAGGTTGCAGGTTGAAAAATGCAGGTTGCAGGTGTCAGGTTGCAGGTTGCAGGTTGAAGGTTGAAGGGTTGCAGGTTGCAGGTTGAAGGTTGCAGATTGAAGGTTGCAGGTTGAAGTTGCGGGTTGGAGGTTGAAGGTTGCAGATTGCAGGTTGAAAGTTGCAGGTTGCAGGCTGACGGTTGAAAGGTTAAAGGTTGAAGGTTAAAGATTGCAGGTTAAGGTTGCAGGTTTGCAAGTTGCAGGTTGAAGGTTAAAGGTTGAAGGGTTGCAGGTGCAGGTCGAAGGTTGCAGGTTGAAGGTTGAAGGTTGAAGTTTGAAGTTTGCAGATTACAGTTGCAGTTGAAAGGTTGCAGGTTGCAGAACGCAGGTTTTGAAAGGTTTGCAGGTTGCAGGTTGCAGATTGAAGGTTGCAGGTTGCAGGTTACAGATTGAAGGTTGCACGTTGCAGGTTGAAGGCTACAGGTTTGCAGGTTGCAGGTTGCAGATTGAAGGTTGCAGGTTGCAGGTTACAGTTGAAGGTTGCACGTTGCGGGTTGAAGGCTACAGGTTGCAGTTGCAGGTTGCAGGTTGCAGGTTGCAAAGAGACAGTCTTTTTTCTTTCCTATTGGTGAAATGCGTGATGGAGAGCAGTTCCAGTCTGCAGTGTTTTCATCCGGACTCTAAAAATGGCTGTGGTCTTCGCTTTCCAATGATGTCCAGGAAAAAAATTCTAAAGCTATTATTTGCTAATGGTTGTTCCTTCTGTTCGTTTTTTTTCTGTGTGCACCTCTCCTTTTGATCTCACTGTCTGTCTGTGTGTCTGTGTGTCTGTGTGTCTGCCCTGTCTGTCTGTCTGTCTGTCTGTCGTCTTCTGTCTGTCTGTCTCATGCCTGTCTGTCTGCCCTGTCTCTCTTTTTCTCCCTCTCCCTCTCTCTCTGTCTTTGTATCTGTCTCTCTCTGTCTCTGTCTGTCTCTGTCTCTCTCTGCCTCTTTCTCTGTCTCTCTCTGTCTCTGTCGTTGTCTGTCTCTCTATCTATCTATCTGCGTGCGTGCGTGCGTGCATGCGCGCGCGCTCGGTGTGATGTGTGTGTGTAATTTTGTGGTGTGTAAGTATGTGTGTGCGTGTGTAAGTGTGTGCGTGTATGTGTATGTGTTATAGTGCAGTACAGTGC
>JASPKP010009153.1:0-10696 GCA_030674155.1 Stramonita haemastoma
AAACCAGTATACAACAAAGACTAAAATTTTAAATTTTTTCTTTTCTTTCTTGTTTTTTTGGTTGTGCATAAAAAATTCAAAAGGCAGAAAAGAAAAGGGGAATGGAGGGAACTAGTTCTCAAGTCTTCGTGGGTGCCCCCATGGTCGCAAGACTAAGGGATAATAAAATAGATAGATAGATAGATAGATAGATAGATATCACTGTACCCCTGTGCGCTGCTCATAGCCATAAACAAGTCAAATATTCTAACCCACTCACTCACTAGACACACTCACTAGACACTCACTCACTAGACACTAAATCACTAGAAAACTCACTTCACTCACAAAAGACCCCACTCACTCACTAGACCCTCACTCACTAGACCCTCACTTCACTCACCAGACCCTCACTCGCACTCACTGACTCACTCGACACTCACTCACTAAAACACTCACCCTGCCAAAGTGCATACATAATGTTTTGTAGGTGTGGTGTGCGGGCGCGCGTGTTTGCGTGCGTGCGTATATTTGAATTTGTTAAAAACTGTAAATTGTTGTTGATTGTTGTTGTGTAGGTCAAATGCAAGCGCTTTGGGTTTTGTTTTTACAAGATATAGCGCTATAAAAAATTTCCCATGAAATTATTTTTTTTATTACTCACTCACTAAAAACTCTCACTAGACACTCACTCACTAGACACTCACTCACTCACTAGACACTCACTCAAGCCCGTTGTCTGGAAGCCTGCCACAGCGTAAGTGATGGCGGGTCGCCGAATCGTCGCTCCTGGTGGGCCCGTGATGACCGATGATGGCGTCCAGTAGGAGGAAGTCTCAAACTCCCTCCCATGACTCTCCCTTTCCTTCCCTGCATGCACCAGGACCTCCCTCAGAGGGACACGCTGCACAGCAACGATGCAGAGCATAGGTGTGGTGAAATTGGGGATTTTGCAGTATTTCCGTCAGAGCTGTAAAAGAATGCAGACCATAGGTGTGGGTGAATTGGGGATTTTGGCAGTATCTCCCCCAGAACTGACAGGAATGCCAAGCATAGGTGTGAATTGGGGATTTAGCAGTATCTCCCCCCGAACTGTCCCAGAATCAGAGCTAGGTGTGAACGGGGGATCTAGCAGTATCTCCCTCAGCGCTGTACAACAACGCAGACCATAGTGGTAACAGAGTGGACATGGCCCATATGTCCCATCTCTGCACAGCTTTCTCGGAGAGTAAATGGGTAGCCAATTAGGATTTGACCTCTAAAAAGAGGTTACATAAATTCTACCATTCACTATGAAGCCCAAAAAGTATCAATGGAGGGCTTTTGAACCACCACCCAAGGGAAAAAGAGCATCGCACAATTCGCAGGTGTGTCCGGATTTAAAACACAACACTGCGACAGGCTCTGATCGCATGGGAGGTAATCTAATTACCACCCCACACGGGTTGAATTTGGTGTTTACATATCCCTATTTCATCCCACTTTAGCACAGCAAATTTTCTGCGAAAATTTGGGTTGCCCTTTCCCCGGGGGAGAGCGTGTAAACCACAATGCGGTGCCTACCCATTATTTTTTTTCTTTTCCCTGTCTCAACTGATGTTTTCCCTGGGGGTGACGGGGCTGCACAAGAACGCAGACCAAGGTAAAAAAAATTGGGGATTTGCAATAGTTTTTGGTGTGTTGTTGTGTTGGGTTGGGTGGGGTGTGGTTTTTGTTGGGGTTTTGCACCGCCATGCCAACCGATGTGTCGTGCTGCTTATGTGGGGAAGTTTTTGTGCAGTCTGACCTTTCTTATAAAAAAGGGAGAGAGAAAGCACAGGGAGCCTTTCTTGAAAAGAAGGAGAGAAAAGCACGGGTGAACCTTTCTTGATAAAAAAAGGGGAAGAAAGCACAGGCATCCCTTTCTTGATAAAGAAGGAGAGAAAAAGCACAGGTGGAACCTTTCTTGATAAAAAAAGGAGAAAACCATCAACCTTTCTTGATAAAAAAGGGAAAGAGAAAAAGCACAGTGAACCTTTCTTATAAAGGAAGGGAAAGAAAGCACAGGGTACGTCTGACCTTTTTTAAAAGTCCTGCCCTCGCTGTCTTCCTTTGGGAAGGGATGGGGTCATCACCACTTCCATCTCCCCCCACCTGAACACACACACACACACACACACACACACACACCCACACACACACAAAAACCCACTTCCTTCCCCCCTTTCACTCCTCTCACTGCAAATACCCCCATCCCACCAAAGGCCACGGGGGCCACTGGTTCATTTTAGCGGGGACTACCACATTTGGACTGGGTAAAAAGGAAGGAGCGCGCAAAATTTTAGCATTCTTGACTATCCTACTGAGAGTTGGATTTGTGCCTGGGCCACACTTCTGCAGACTTTCGGACACGTGTCATTGTTGGGGGAACAGATACCTAGTGGCAAACTTTGTGTTTTGCAATTGAGACCCCAGGTTTGATTCCCTTTTTGAGGGTTTTTTCCCCCCCGGGGTTTAAAAATCAGTAGACTCCCCCCTCCCCAAAAGTCCTTGGGATGAACAAAAAATTTGAGGCCCTGTGTGCAAACCCATGCCCAACTTTTGGGCACACGTTAAATCCTTTCTTTTTCGAAAAGTGGGCCTTGTTGCGGTGGAACAGATGAAAATTTTTTACAAACTGAAAAACACACAGGTACGGATTAAAAAAAAGCACATGATGTTTATTCCTTATCCTCTAAAAAAAAAATAAATAGATAAATAATAAAAAAAATAAAATTTGCTGTAAATTTTTGCTGACAAACTTTTAAATTGTTCGGGAACAAAAAACCCTATTTTGCTTTCTAAACCAGATCTGCTTCCCTCCAAAGAGTTTTTTTAGTACCATTCTCATCGTTTGCGCTATTTGTTTTCCCCCTTTTTCTTAATTTAAAAAAAACCCCTCCACTTTTTTTATATTAAAAACCAACACCAAAACCACAACCCCACACACACACACCACACACACACACACACACCACACACCTTACACCACAGATTCTACCTATCCATGATCACAAACACCACACACATTCTACTTATCAATTAGCACAAAAACATACACACTTTCTACCTATCACATTATGCCAAAAACATACACACTTTCACCTATCACACGTAGGCCAAAAAACCCACACACATTCTACCTACACTTATGCCAAAACAACCCACTATATACCAAAAAAAGAAAAAGAACAAAAACACACTTTAAACCATATCATAGCAGGGGCTTGAAGTTCAGGCAGCGGCACGTCTTTGAAATGGCGCCCATGGGGGGCAACGGAGCGGCTTTGCGGCAAAGGGGAAAGGGTGTGCTCCTCGGGGGAAAATGGACGTCTGCCTCAGAAACCCCACTGCGGGCCCACCCGTCTGCAATCGCAGGGTGCGCAACGTGCACACAAGCATGCGTGCCCCAACATGCACTATTAGGCAGGCACACGTACACACCACTACATACGCACATAAAAAAACACAGACACACACATGCGCACAAACACACAAAAACCACCACCACACACACACACACACCGAATGATTATTTTACGAAATTTTTTTTTTTCTCCATCGCTAAAAAATCACAGAAGGAACAACAAAACTGAAGACAACACAACAACAACAACAACAACAACAACACACACACACACCACACTTTATAAATCTTCATCTTTCTTTTTTGGTTGTGTGTTTGCAAAATATCTTTTTTTCAGTGAACAACATTAAATCAAAGAAAAGTCACAACCACATACTCCCCCCATTGGCGTTAAAACTGTTGTTTTTAACCTGAATAACACCTAATGTCACCAATACTTAAAAAAATAAAAAAAAAAATTTCTCAACTCAAAAAAAAATCTTTCTGCACTCACAAAAATATCCCCTGAAACTTAAATTTTAACAAAATTTAATTTCCCGCGTCAGATCACTTTGAACTCAAACCTCATCTAAGAAACCCCGACGTTTCTAGAAACTCAAGAATAAATCAAGTAAAAGTTTTCGGGGCAAGAAAAAAAGATGTAAAAACACACACAAAAGCACAAAAAAAAAAACAAAAAGAAAGTAAAAAAAAAAAAAAAAAAAAACCCCCCCCCTCCCCCAAAAAAAAAACACCCCAAAAAACCAAACCCCCCTCCACAAAAAAACAAAAAAAAAAATTAATTATTTTTTTTTCTGACCTTTTGCATCCTCTAATAGAATCCCCGCGAGTCTCTGGAAAACCTTGTCAAAAGGGCCCGTCTCTCGTTCCCTCACTCCCTTGCATATGAATGCGTGGGGAGTGATGAACGCTCAAACATGCAAACAGCTCCCGAAAAAAAATAAACCATCATTAAAAAAACACACCCCAAAAAACAAAACTAACCAAAAAAAAAAAAACCCCTCAAAATACACACTTTTCCCCATCGGGAAAAAACAAACAAACCAAAAAAAAAAACAAAAAAATCAGGTGTATTTCAAAAATTATGAACCCTTTTTACCTCAGGTTTTAAAAAAAAAACAAACCAAAAAAAACCCAAAAAAAAACAAAAAAATCGGTGTAGCATTCATCAAAAGTCACACAAATTTTTAATCAGTAAAAAAACAAGCCAAAAAACTACAAAAAAAAACAGGTTTACATTCTCAAAATATCACACATTTTTACCACAGGTAAAAAATAAACAAAAAAAAAAACAAAACAACAAAAAACCAAAAAACACCAAGGGCGATGCTTCATCAAAATCTACTTTTCCTGCAAAAAAGATTCTGCGTTCTTTTGGGCAAAGTCCAAGGTAATATTTTTGCTTCCAGCTCAAACTTGCCATAAAATTTTAAAACAGCAAGTCCGCAGAGGGAAAAAAAAGCTTTAAGTTTATTTTTTCCCCTCCCCCCCCCCCCACCCCTCTCTAAGATTTTTCCATTAAAAAAACCAAGAAAATCGAAAATGTTTTTTTTTCCTCTCTTGCCCTCTCTTAAACACCATGCATGCACCCCGCACGCGCATGTACGCACGCACGCAAGCGGGCGCGCACACACACACACACACCCAAAAAAAACCCAAAACACACACACCCCACACACACAACCCCACAAAACCCCAAAAACACACACCACCAACACAAAGTACACACACTCTCGTATGATACTATAACAGTTTACCCTGTGCAAATCATCAGAACAGCTTCGCACACATTAAAACCTTTGGCCTAGTGGAAAGTAGGTTAAGTTTGCTGATCAGAGCCTACAAAATTGACAAACGGGGACTGGATGTAAAAAAAAGCACTAAGTACTTTTTCAATTTCCCAAAATAACAGAATTAAAAAAAAAATGTAAAAAATGAAACACTCTCTCACACAGGGGTATTTTCTGTATTTATATTTTCACCTTTTATTTCAATTTAAAAACTGATGATAAGAAAAACACTTTAAATTGTTTTTGCACCTTTTTTCAAAAAAAACTGATAAAGCCAAAAACCATTTCAAGGGAACATTATTTTTAACACCAATCGCAGGCACGGCACGGGGCGCCAAAAACACACACACCCACACACACACACACACACACACAACCCACCACACACACACACACAAAAACACACAACCACACACAAAAAAACCCCCAAGATAATGCGATATTAAAACTTTATTTCACTTTACTGCACTGCAAAACCTCTTTTTTTATACAAACTCCCTTTATTCAAGCATAACGACATAATACATAAATGAAATCAAACACATCACCATCACAATGACCTTCTCCAACATCTGCTTGTCTATCTACACTGTTTTATTTATTTTTTAAAATCCCTTTTTTGTATATTTTTGTTTTTTATTTTTTTTATAAAAACGATGTGGGATAAGTAAAATATACAACAAAAGCCTTTTTTTGAAATGTAGGATAATAAATGACAATAGCAGTAAAAAAAAAAAAAAACTTAGGAACATCTGTGAGCAAAGTTATAAACATTTAATTGAAAACAAAACAATGTAAAAGAGTTACATGGTGACAGAAAGAAAGGGAAGAAAAAAAAATGGAGAGGTTTTAAGACATCAGTTTTACATGCTAAAAAAACAGGTCTTCAAATGCCTTTTTGAAAGAAACAGGGTTTAACCCTCTAGTCCCGACCGGGGGTTTGCTGGGATTGACTAATTCCCCCCCCCTTTAAGTCCCAAAACCGGATTTGCCAGGGTTTACACACAGTAATTTCCATCACGCTTGGGGCCAACACTAATTGCACCCCTTCAAACTCTATAAGGCTAGAAGAGAAAAACCTGTTGAGTGCTGGGAAATAAATTTTAGCGCTGGAGAACTTTGAAGGGAAATGGGTAGGGACATTGGGGCCTGACCTGATTTTTTGTGATTTTAATGCAAAAAATAGGGGGCAGTTTGTATCAGAACACTGAATGCAAGAGGGTTAAATTTCGTTTTGCAAAGAAAAAAAATCTTTAAAAATGCCTTTTTTCAAAGAAAAAAGTTTTTTAAAAAAGCCTTTTTCAAAGAAGATCTTAAAAAGCCGTTTTTCAAAAAACACAGGGCTTAAATGCCTTTTTTTTCAAATGTGGAGAGATCAATGCCTTTTTTCCCGTGCTTTTTGAGATTCAAGTGCTTATTTCCATTTTCCTTAAAAAAAAAATAATAAATAACCACCACAAAAAACAACACCACACACACACACACACCACACACACACACACACACCCTAACGTACGCGGGCGGTCAAAGACATGTGAGCTGCTTGAAAACCAGGGGGGGGCGATGCTGACGGTAAACTGCTTGCCCACCAGAACGAGGCTATGGGCCCAAACTCCTTGTGCGGGCCCACGGGAACTCATGAAGACCGCCCGCCTTGCCGATGTCCTTCAAGTTGCCGTCCTGCGAGAACAGGGGGGCAAACATGGGGGTCTTTTTTCCCCACGTTGGTTTGTTGTTGTTTTGTTGTTTTTTTTTAATAGAAAAGGGCGCTTTTTGTGCAAGAAAAGGGGAAAAAAAAATTTTCTATTTTTTATTTTTTATTATTTTTATTATTATTATAATTATTATTTTATTATTATTATTATTTTAAAAATTATAATTTTTATTACATTATTTTTTTACATCGTTAACATTATTAAATACAGCACTATTAAATTCCTTTATTACTATTATTATATTATTATTATTATTTTATTATTTAGTATAGTGGGTGAAAGTAGTAGTTTTATCATCATTATTTTTTTTTAAACTATTTCACTCTGTTAACATTGCCAGACCATTTGAAATCATCCAGTTCATCATCATGCAAGTATTATGACAATTTTCCAAAAGCAATACAAACCATATCGACGGTTAAAACTGTTCAACTCAAACCCGGGGTCCCTGATTTCGATTCCCCAAATCTTTTACGGGACTACTGAATTAAGGGGGGGGGATTTTTCAACTCCAAATCCCCCTTTAATGCATACTTTCCATGCATTATTTTCCCTTCCTGTGTATCACACGCAAGGGGGCAAATATAACAGTTAAGATCCCTTAACTCAGTCGCGCTCGGGGGGATCAAACACCATCATCCCCAAGTCAAAAGTGCTACCTTTACAGTTGGGAAAAATGGTCGAAAAACCAAAATCCACATTTGGAAACCTAAACCCAGCCGAGGAACAGAACAAAAAAAAAATCAAATGAAGTTCTGAAAGATACATGCCCAAAAAAAGGGGGAGGAAATGAGGATGATATAAAAAGAAAAGAAAAAATCCTTTTTAAAGGGAAATTTTTACCAGTCACGGAAACCTTTACCCCAACACACACACCACACAAAAAAAAACCCACCACACACAAAAACCACAACACCAACAACACACACACACACCCCTTGGGGAACAATGACAAAATTTACAAAACCTCAAAAGGGACTGCAGGGAAAAAAAAAGAAACAGAGGTTTTATTTCATTATCCTCAAAATATAAGAACACACACACACACACACACACACCCACACACACACACACACACCCACACACACACACACACACACCCCCAAAGATGTACACTTTAAAAAACCACTCCCCAATTTGAAAAAACCCCCTATCAAAAAATACCAATGAAACAGAGCTTCCTTTTTTTATATAAATCCAATAAAATTTTTTTAAAATCCAATAATTTCCATTATAAAAAAACAAAACAAAAAAACGACTATGTCCCAAAAATGGCTATAAACCTTTTCCATGAAAAACAAAGAAGACACTTTTCACAGCTTACATCACTGATCACTCAGATTACTGCAAGCTTTATAATTTATACAATAAACAAAAAACCCTAAAAAAAAACACGCAGACAATTTCAATGGGCAATAAGACACAAATTAACAAATTTTTAAAATATAAATTATGTTCCTGTAATAACTTTGAGAAAAATTCCAATAGGGGAAAAATGCCAATCAAATAACTTAATGTCATTGGATTTTTGCATATTGAAATAACAAATGGTATTTTTATAAATTTTTTATTACTACTAAAAATAACTCAATGTTAAGTTTGGATAAAAGCGTGGTGTATTTTTTCTGTTCCCCCACACACTGGAGCAGATAAGGAAAAGAACAATTCTACTCCACAACATTTTTTTAATCTCTCAAAACTGGCCTTGACAAATGTTTTATACAAAAACTGACTTCCCATTTTGTTCCCTTGAAGGAAACGAAGTGCTTATTTCTCTCTGGTTGAGGCATGAAAATGAGAGGGGAAAAATCTCATAATTAAAGCTTATTTCTCCCCGTGTTGAGGGATGAAAAGGGAAGGGGAAAAATCTCGTAATTAAAGCTTTTTTTTCTCTCTTTTTGAGGCATAAAAAAGAAGGGAAAAATCTCAGTGATTAAAGCTTATTTCTCTTCGGGTAAATTTTTAACTGTTTTTTTTACGTTTCCTTTTATTCCTTTTGCCCTTACATTTCCGAAGGTGAGATTTTACATATGCAATTTTTTTTTTTTCTACAGGAAAAAGGGTGCTGCATGCCAACTTTGGGGGGACAATATTTGCATTCCGTTCACAACTATTTCCCTAATAACACAGAAAAATTGCTAACCCTCCCCCTTTCAGTAAGTATATCATAGGACATAAATATATCTACTTTATTGCTGTTCAGGGCACTAAACTTTACTCATTAAACCCTTTTTTCTCCACATTAATTTTTTATCAACATATAACTATCCCATTTTACGAGCACAAAGCCCTGCAAATTATTTTTTTTTATGTACGTGTCCATTGAAATAATCACTATTCCAGCTTGTTGCCAAGTCAAATGCTCCAAACCCCTTTTTTTGGGGGGCTGAAAACCCAGTAAGGAACCAAAAAAATATAAAATTTTTACTTCAGTACCCCCACACCAGTAAACTTTACCGATCTGACATCAACAAAAACCCACCACTGAAGCCCATCAGATCCCCAATTAAAGGCGATTTTTGGTCTTTTCATTAAGGACATTTTCAAATCTTTTTTTTAAAATTCAAATTTTTTTAACATTCAAAGAGTATCAACACATCATCTCTTTTTTAAAAACAAAATAATTTCACTTTTACCTTTTTTTGACCCCCAAAAGATTTCTTTGAAAAGGTTTTATCTAAGTCTTGCTGAAAAGGGGAAACTTGTTTTTTTTAAGTCCGGGCTGAAATAAAATTCTACAGTATAAAGTATACCCTTTATAATATCCCAGAGAGAGTACTCTTTGCATTTCTCTTTTGCAATTTTGAAGCCCAAAATATCCTTTTACATCAGATTTTTTTTAAGTATTAAGCAAAGTATAAAGAAACCCACAAAAGTCAAATGGATAATGCCCCAACAGTGGGGGGTTCCCACGTTTTTCCCACCGAGTTTTTTGCAAACTCAACCGGATGGGAGCCGGGCCCTGACCCCCAAAACCCTAATGTGCCTCTAGGGGAATTTTAAAACCCCCTATCCCTTTTTCAGAAATAAAAAAAATGTACTGATACACACCCCACAAAACACAAAGCCAACAATAGCAAGCCACAGAATTTCCCTTTTTGGGGATTTTTTTTTTTTGCCACAAAATAATTCTTTTTAAAAACACGGAAATCCCCTTTTAAAAACTAAAAAAAAGTCAATGGTTGTTTTTGTTTTTTTTAAAAATTTTTTTTTTAAAAACCCCAATCACTTTTTTTTTTTCAACTGTTTTCAATAAACACAGCCTATGTTCAGGGACCAGATTTTTAAAAAAAAATTTTTTTAAAAAAAAAAAAACATTAAAAAAAAAAGGAAAAGAAACAGAAAAAATATCTGAACATTACAGAACTTTCCCGTTTCCCGTCCCTCTTGGAAAGCATCATTCCAGGTTAAATTTTCCCCCCCGTTCCTGGTTTGAGCCACGAGGCACGTGTTTTAGTACTTTCCCCCCCCTGGAGTTCAAATTAATACTGAATTTCCCCCTCCCCCCCCCCAAAAAAAAAAAAAAAAAAAAAAAAAAAAAAAGTTTAGATCATGTATGGAAATGGACTCAAGTCTTAGGCAAGGGTTTAAAAAACCCGTTTCCCGCCTTTTTCGGAAAAGTAGGGCCCTTGGGTGGCGGTAGGGTGGGGGTGACAATATTAAAAAAAATTTTACACAATGGTGTGTTTCAAACCCCCCCTCCCTGAAGTTGGGGGTGCAGTTAAACCCTTAAAAAGTGGGGGAAAAAAAGGTTTGCGTTTGCAAAAACTTACCATTGGTAGACCTTTAAGCATTTTTCTTTTTTTTTTATAAAAAAAAAAAAAAAA
>JASPKP010009154.1:0-10696 GCA_030674155.1 Stramonita haemastoma
AGAGAGGAGAAGAGAGAGAGAGAGAGAGAGAGAGAGAGAGAGAGAGAGAGAGAGAGAGAGACAGACAGACAGACAGACAGACAGACAGACAGACAGACAGACAGACAGACAGACAGACAGAGACAGAGAGAGACAGAGAGAGACAGAGAGATAGAGACAGAGAAACAGAAAGACACACACACACACCTAGGGAGAAAGAGATGGCCTGTTCATATTCATAATAAAGAGCCATTCACACATACATTTACGCGTGTGTGCGCGCACACACATACGCACGCACGCACGCACGCTCTCTCTGTCTCTGTCTCTGTCTCTCTCTCTCTCCACACACCACACACGCAGGCACACACACACACACACACACACACACACACATACACACACACACACACACACACACACACACACACACACACACACACACACACACACACACACACACACACCCCCCTAGCACAGATTTTGAATTACTCTGCAACAGTATACACAGAGTGGAAGGTGAGTTCAGTCGAGCTGGGAATGTTTATGACAGGATCAAAAGTAAATGAATCTGTGATTTTCGATGAGATACTAAACGTGGGAAAAGGAACCTAATGAACAATAACAACAAGAAGAAAAATAAAAATAATAACAACAGCAAAAGCCAGTGCGTCTCACAAAACGAAGTGTAGAAGGAAAAAGAAGACTAGCTTTAGTACAGGTTGCATTGAGAAGATACGTTTAACAACTGATTGCATTGCTCAGGCTTTAAGGTCTATTGTTTATTGATGAGCGTTATGCTTTGAAATGTTGAGGGGGGTGGGGGTCATTCACGACAACTTAACGAGCTATCTGAAACAGCCCTACATGCACTCAGACCTTAGCCAGTATGTACTCTCATGGTAATTCCAAAATGTAGTGAGTATGATAGAGTGCAGACTACTGAGTGACCCTCTGTTTGTTAAAGTTGGGGAACACTCAGCAAGTTGGTTATCAGTTAACGACTGGCGTTCAGTTAATGACCCACGTTGGCAGGTGATCTTAATTAGCATCATCTATATTAGTAGTGTCCTTCTCCCTTTTCTTCTTATGGTTTCCAGAGACCACAAACATCATGGCAGGAATCACTGCATGTTTTTGCATAGACTAACGTAACAGAAAAAGAAATGTCCATCCCACTCTCTCTTTCAAAAGAATGTAATAAAACATTTTACTCACAACAACACACACACACATACACACACATGCGCGCGCACACACACACACACACACACACACACACACACACACACACACACACACACACACACTCTCACATGCACATTTGTCTTATATGTACATACATACACTAAAACACACACAAAATCATTCATACACGTTGTTCCTTACCTTTTTCTCTTTCTCCTCATAATTCTTTCCGCCATTGTCTAACATTACATAGTGGACAGACGTTAAAGTGAGCAGCAGCACTACCTCCACCATCGCCACTACCACCACACTAACAATAACAACAATAACAACAACACACATACGCATACACTCTCTCTCTCTCTCTCTCTCTCTCTCTCTCTCTCTCTCTTCCTCTCTCTCTCCTCCTCTCTCTCCTCTCCTCTCTCTCTCTCAAGTCTGTCGGGCATAATTATGTAGTATAGCATCATTACGTAGTTACCACAGCAATAAAACCCAGTCCTGCTTACATCTAAACGTGTGAATCGGGCTAAAATATTTGTCAGTTATTGGTGAAAGCAAAATGTCAAAAGCTGATAATTATAACCCAATGTGATGCTTTGAAACGTTCTATGGATACGGTCTTCCTTCTAGACAAACTCAAACATCACAATTTACACTCTCCACATACGCAGGAAAAATCCTCTGAAGCTCGAGCAAGGCAGCCTTATGATAGCGAGTTCCTTGAAAACAGTCTTCAACACAAACTTCTCGTCCGGTATGTACTTATGGTCTCAAAGTGATTCCCAGGTGTGATGAGTGAGTCAAGATAAATATTCGGGTGGACACCCTGGGTGGTCAAGCTGGGAAACGCCCAATAGCAACAACAACACCACCAACGACAACAGCAACAGCAACAACACCAACGACAGTACATTAACAACATGTAAGCACAGAAAAGTGTTTTAAAAATTAATGTTTGGGGGTTTTTGTGTGAAATTGGAGGGCAAAAAAGCCCATCTACTGATGACTTTTAAGGCAAATTAATGAATAGTAGAGATAAAAAAAAAAAAAAGGAATGAAAGAGATCGTTGGCAGAAACGAAAAACGGAGTGCACAAGAAACAAAACCTCCAGCAGATTTCTGGAAATGAACATAATTCAGAACAAGAAACACCCTTCCCACTCCTAGTTTCTTTGATTTCTGCTGATGTGTTGACGAGCAGAGCTAGTTGATACAATTAAGACCAACATTACATATACCTACAGTCCATGTACTGATTAATGTTTGTATAAAATGTAAACGCTAGAAACAAAAGACAGCATTAAACATGTTAGCAAACTTCAGTTCCGTAGATCTTAGTTGTTTGTAATAAAGTGTCTGGACATTGTCATACTGACCTAGGCTACAAAGACAAAACCTGTATTCTACCGGCTGGACTGACAATCGATTTCGACCGGCCTTATGATAAACATGTGAAAAACCTCAAAGCGGTCAAGATATTGGAGCAGGCATAGGTATGCCTATAATTTTATTAGGAGAGAGAGATTTGATTTGATTTGATTTATTCTTTTATATCGAGGATAATGGAATAAGCACTCTTGTGCTTTTTTTTATCCAGTCCCCGTGTGTATGCAGTTTTTTGTAAATGCCATCTGTCCCACCGGCACACGATGGCCTCCTACTCTTACGAAAAGCGGAACAGGATTTAACGTGCGCGCAAGGTATTCTGCGTGCGTTTTGTACACGGGTCCTCGGTTTAAAGTCTCATCCGAGGGACTTTTGGGGAGATTGGAGTCAGCACTGATGTTAACTCCAGGAGAAAAATCTCCTCGACCGGACTCGAACCCGGGTCGTCAAATTGCCAGCGCAATGTTCTGACCACCAGGCTATACGTCCCAGAGAGAGAGAGAGAGAGAGAGAGAGAGAGAGAGAGAGAGAGAGAGAGAGAGAGAGAGAGAGAGAGAGAGAGAGAGAGAGAGAGAGAGAGAGAGAGAGAGAGAGAGAGACTTTGTGGTGGGCTTCGTGAACTGTCTCACACTAGTCGAGGCAAAATGTTTGTTTAATAATTTATGGGTAGTTAGTAACTTACACAGTTTTCTTCTGACAAAGATATATACATGCTCATCAATTGCAATTTTATAACGATTCAGGATAGTCAACTGCTGTCAGAATATGTTCTAGAGAATTCAATGAACTTAGAAAAAAAAAGTTGTGGAAAAAGCTGTAAACAACACACTGCTTCTTTATCACATCAGTTATCATCCGAGGATACGACTTTGTTAGCAACTTATCAACTTTCTGTTTAAGATTTTTCTTACGACAAAAAAACTTGTTTTTGTTTTTTCCAAAAGTTTGTTTCCATCTACACGCATAAACCCAAACCGAACTCCACAGATTTTCTTACTAAAATGCTTACAAACCACACACAACCAAATGAATCACATACAGTAGGACGGTCCACCAGGAAGCGAAGGTAAGAAGGTAAGAAAAGAATTAAAGACAACGCCACACACAAACACACACACAGAGAAAAGATAATGCCCGAAAGGTTACCTCCGGCACACACCAATGTTAACTCGACAAGTGAGACACTGAAATGAGCTCGACAGTCCCAAGGTGTGACGGAGTTAAACTGAGGCCATGAGGTCACGTCACGTCACGTCACGTCACGTCACCACCATCACGTCACCAATGGCGTGGGTGACCCGTTGCACACCAATCTGTCCGTCTGTCCGCACCGCCACACAGCGCTAAAGGCAGCAGGGATTGGCTTGGGGTCTGCTCAAACACACACCATCTTGTGACACCCCCTCCCGTTCCTGCCTCCTCCTCTCTCTTTTTCCTCACCGCCGCTTTGTCTCCTTGCCATGTCCTAAAAGCATCACCGCCACAGCCCCTCCAGCTTCCTCCAGGGTGAGGGTGACGTTAAAAATAACTCGCTACAGAAAGAAGCAGAGAAAGGGGCGTCTCTTTGGTTGTGTCTTGACTTTTCGTGATACTCTAAAAATAGAGAATTTGTTTTGAATTTAGTGTTTTAGAATATTCTGGCAGATAGCAGTTTATTATATGAATGGATACCCACCCATCACACAAGTGCAACACCATTGGAAAATACTGGAGAATCACACAAAAAAATCTTCTGTGGGGAAGCCAAGAACTCTTTCAATAAAATACCAACCTAAAAAATAAAGCCTGTGCAATCTCTCTCTCTCTCTCTCTCTCTCTCTCTCTCTCTCTCTCCTCTCTCTCTCCTCTCTCTCCTCTCTCTCTCTCTCTCTCTCTCCTCTCTCTCTCTCTCTCTCTCTCTCTCTCTCTTTTCCAGTATCATTCTACTTCTTATCGAGAAAGTCTTGGCTTTTTTTTTCATAACACATTGCATGACATATTATATACGCTCCACCACGAAATGAGTCGCTTAGCACATTACCCAATTTTGCGCTAGGAGCCATTAAAGGCAGTTGGGGGTCAAGTTGTGAATTTTGAGATTTGATTGATTATTAAACAATATCCGTTTCTCTACCTTATAATAAAATAATCAAGGCATCATTTTTATTCCTTTTACTTTTAAATGTGTTTTGAAAATACCCAAGCCCTCATTCTGACAACCTGTTCCGAAAATAAACTTGCCCGTTTCTCATTTTGTCACTCCCGCAGTCTATCATTTCAATTTGTAATAACTTTGCACAGAATTGTCCGATTTTCTATCTGTTTTTTTTGTATTTGATAGCCACTTTATTGTACATTAATAACATGTCAATATCTCAAAATTGACCTCCGGTGCACTCCGACTTATTATGTGGTGGAGCGTCCTATTTTGTCTGTACTGTTTGTTCTGAGAACCTGGTGGTGAAATTATAGACGCTACTTGATTATATCTATTTTATACATATTCTTATCACTTTGAAGTGTTTGTTTATCTTTTGTGTTATTTTATAGTCTGGATTAATTGGAAAGG
Organism: Stramonita haemastoma; assembly: GCA_030674155.1. NCBI lineage: Eukaryota > Metazoa > Mollusca > Gastropoda > Neogastropoda > Muricidae > Stramonita > Stramonita haemastoma. Next base: position 5,105 of record JASPKP010009154.1, read on the forward strand.
CTGGAGTTCTCAGCACTGCCTGGTTTTATCTTCCTTAAGGAATGGAATTGTCAAGGCACTATTTCATTTAATGCGATTCTAAAAAACTACAAAAAACTCTTAGATGGTGTTTGGCAATTGAAGGGGTTAATTCCAGATGTGCCTGTTCAGCTTGGATTTGAGGGTGAATGCTTATTCCAGCTTGTTTGTTGTTGTTTTTATAGTGATGGAGATGACAACCCTGGTGTAGCCTTCGTAATCAGCAGAGCTATAACGATATGAAATGGAATACAGTTACTAATGATATATTTGTAAGAGGCAAAAAACCACAAAATATGCTGGAGCCCTTAATCTCCAACACATGCAGACATGAGCAACTGAGAAGGGAACATTTAATGAGGGAATGGTCTTATTTTTTATTTTTCTTTAAGGTCGTTTTTGTCTGAAGAGGGACTCATTCTAGTCATCGTACAATCTACCAAGACATCATGAGGCATGAAACTGTTGCCCCTTCTCTTTGCATTTCCCAGTGAAGGTAATAACTCGGAGTGTCATCGGAAAGGCACAGCACTGTCCTAAACTGGGACATTGTCATTTCCATTGATTACAATATGGTAGCTAGGTAATGTTATCATTAGCTCTACACCAGAAGGGAAAATGATGCTACTTATAAAACACAAAATTCCACAAATTTACTTAATTTTATGTACATTTACCATGGAACAATAATTATATGATATGGTCACCAATATGATATGGCCGCAGAAAGTAAAACGTTCACATTGTCTATAACTTTTCAGTGTTACCAAATACAAGAATCCTGTTTTCACCAATGATTTTTTTTCATTTAAGCTCTTAACATTTACACATAATAAAACTTTGGATCTGTACACACCAATGTTTAACACAAGGTAAATTAAGGTTTGGGCTATATCATGTACTTCTTTATCTATACTTGGATATCAGTAATGTGACTGGCCTACAGTGAAAATGTTTTATTCTAAACAATTCAGATCCCCTTTTTTTTCTTCTTTCTTTTTGGCGGGGATGAATTTAGCATATCCTTTTTTTCAAAACGAGAGAATATGAACACACACACACACACGCATGCACGCACGTGCGCGCGCACGCACGTGTGTGTGTGTATGAGGGGGTGCGTGTGTGCTTGCGTGCATGTGTACAGGCGACCGCACGTGTGTATGTATGTGTGTGTGGATAGATAGATAGATAGATAGATAGATAGATAGATAGATAGATAGATAGATAGATAGATAGACAGATAGACAGATAGACAGGCAGACAGACAGACAGACAGGCAGAGATACATAGATCAAATCAAATCAAATCAAATCAAGTTCTTTTATTTCGAGTATAATGAATAAGCACTCGTGTGCTTTTTTACATCCAATCCCCAGCCCAGATAGACAGATAACTAGCTAGCTAGCTAGCTAGATAGATAGATAGAACACGTTATATGTACTACTTCTCTACCTCTCTAAAAGCATTTCTCAGTTCTCATTCGGATCTAAACATGCACAAAGGTTATGTGATCAGCCGAAAATCCCGCAATTGCCCAGTCTGCTACACCCTTTAGGAGATAGTTAGCCCCCTCCCTTGCACACCAGTCCCCCCTCCCCTCCCCCCTCTCCTTTTTTCTCCATTTTATGATAAGGTGCGGTCATTGCACAGTCTTTTCCAAATCTGTCGCCGAAAAAAGGGGACCGGAAGGAGACAGATCACAGGGCCAACATGGAGAATAGAATTCAGGTCCAAAGGGTTTCTAAACCAAACACCCAATTTATCTGGGCGTCGGTGGCAGATCTGCTCTTACTACGGAAGGAAGCCATCTTGTATACAAACAGATGACGCATCTCTCTTAAGGGACAGTATGTAGATAGGGATTTACAGGGTACAAAGATAGTAGTTTTAGGGTACTTTCTTTTCAATCTTGTTACTGTCGTTTTGTTTTAAGGTACTGCGGCTGCACACTGTTCCCCACTTAGCACCAGGTGAACAATTAAAAACAAACGAAGAAGATAATTATGTCTGTGGGCTGATTGTGCTCAGGGTGGTGGCGCTGAAAGTGTTATCTTAGAGACGCTAGACAGACAACTGTAAAAGGATACTGCGTCTGCGTGCACTGTAGTGTTTAGCGACATACATGGTGTGAGAATGGGGGTCTCAGAGGTACTTTAACCTTTTGTTTTACGAGGTTGAACTTCATTCATTTTCTTTCTTGTTGGCAGCTCTCTTGCACCTGGTTTCTTGCGTAAACCCTTTCTTTCATGTTAATTTGCTGTGAGGAGGGGAGGGGGGAAGCATTTTCTTTCTTTTTTTTTTCTTTTTTGAAAGTCAGTGACTAGTCTTTCGCTTCTTACAGAAAGCAGAGAGAAAAGACAGTCTGTTTCGTCCACGCCCCCCCCCCCCCCCCCCCCCCCCGCAAAAAAAAAGTGGACTGTTTACCTGTCACACAGCACTGCTGTGAAAAAAGTTGCGCAGTGTTTAACGTAGCCTTTAACTTGACTGCCATATTCCTGTTGTTAAGGAGCGTGGTTAAGCGTGAGGCAGATGCGGGCCATTGTTGTCTGGCTTATCTGACGTTGACAATAGGCTGTTTGTCCAAGACTGCCTTTCTTTGGCTGCCTTTGCCAGCACAGGGAGATGATAATCATACAGCTTAGGGTGTGTGCCGCTTCCTCAAACAACCTTCCTTGCAGGCCGCCTTGAAACTCAGCTAGGTTTTTTTTTTTCTTTTTTTTTTTTTGGGGGGGGGGGGGCGCAGACTGCAAGCAAAGTGGGAAGAAAACACTAGGATATTTTTTAGGAGTGGCCCTTGTAAGGGGAGTGTCTGTCACTGTTCAGAGGCAAAGACTAGTTACTCCATGCTCCCCCCACAAGCCCCAGGTCTGTCTTTTTGGCAGCAGCCTGTTTTACTTAACACACAGCGGGTGAATGTTGATACTTACTTTATGTGACTGTCAGCCTTGACGTAGCCTGAGTGACTGGATCACTCAGGCTATACCAAGGCTGTCTGTCAAAAAAAGACGATTGATTCATTACTAACCGTATTCGACATATTGCAAAAACCCAAACAAGCCAACTTACAATGAGCCTTCTTTCCGTTAGTATTACACGCCTTTATGTATTACCGGTAGACGTTTCTAGAAAAATATACGTGTCAGAGAGAAAAGGAAGCCATTGTTACACACACACACGCGCACACACACACACACATACACACACACGCACACACGCACACACACACACACACACACACACACACACACACAACACACACACACACACACACAACGCACGCACGCACGCACGCACGCACGCATGCACACACACATTAATAAATATAGCGGAACACTGCAAACCTAGAAAAAAAAAAAAACTTTGGGTAAGGTGGACAGCAAATGTACAAAGAAGAATTACCCTTCTTTCCAGTGTTTGTGGAGGAGAGGGGAGGGACAAAGTCAGATCATTAGCTCTGGATTTCCTCCTGCTGCTGTAGTGTTCAAGCAGAGACCCCGCATTTGAACCCATGGCGTCAGGATTTGGGGCAGCTGAAAGTGAATTCGCCTTTTTAAGTACGATAACTTGACCACTATGTGTTGCAGCCACCTCTTCTTGGTGAGGAAGTCAAAACCTAATGAAGTTAATTCATGTTTCTCCTTGACCTAATCCAGCAAGAACATTTTCAATGAACTGCCTCTGCTATTATTCTTATACCACTGGTCCTCTTTCTGCAAGAAATGGTCATGTCTCTTCAGGAGATGACTGGCGGATGAACTTACAAACCCTCTTCCCGTGACTTCTGCAGCAAGAACTTTCGCTAGGAAACCAGTTTTCTGCCCTTAAGCTCCTTGCAAACTTGGCGTGCTTTATTACTTATGTAGATATGGGAGTCCTTCGCTCTGGTTTTATATGGCACGGTGAATGACACATGGCAAATTATTTTGAAATGTCCAGATGTGCATAGGTTATGTGTCCAAGGACGAGTATGTACATTATGCATGCAAAATCAGGGTTACAATCATCTGTTTTGAGAACTGGGAGTAGATTATCATTAAAATTGATGCTTTTATGTCACTATTAAAACTAACTTCGGAGAGACTGTTCTATTCATGAAGGTCTACTGTGCATTCCCTGTCATTTGTTTAAGCTAGCAGACCCTGTTTTTGTGCTATGGATGAGATAGCTGTTCCAGGCCAACCTTTGCTGTCTTCTGTCCTACAGAATGTTGTTATGGCTTCCAGTGCTTCCAATTTGAGAACCTAACTATACTTTCATGTATACCTGTCTTGGCTTATTCTACTACTACGTGTATGCCTTGGAAGACGGGCTTGCAACTCTTTTGATTTTCCACATTTCACCAGTATTGCAGTGGAAAGCGCGAGGTCATAATACAGATGTACTGGTAAAGATGGCATATTTTTGGCTAAGATTTTTTGTAATGCAGTTTCCCATGTTCTGCATTAACAGCCCACTAACCTTTGCTGATCTGCTTTTTAGAGTATCATAGTGTCTTGTTTCCCAAGACACAGGAAAACTTTTGTTAACACCAGTGATTTTGTCTCTAGCTGGTAGCATGTGAATTAGGCAGCCAGTATTATCTCTGCATTAAGAACACACCTCGTGACCCTGAGTGGTCTGGGGAGAAGAAATGTGACTTGAAGAGGAATGAGCTGAAGGAGGCCTAGGGCTGGGAAGGGGCTAGTTATACAAGTCAAACAGGCCATCTCTTTGCAGTCTTAGGTAGTCACACGGGGGGACTCTCCACTACAAGCCATGTGTTTTCTTTCGTCCTAGCTTGTTGCCTTCAGCACAAAGTGTTAGGGTTTCAAAGTGTCTGAAAGCTGTTTGAGGGACTAGCACTTTGAAAGCTGTATGATTGTCATCTTGGAGTGCTGACAAAAACTGCCAAAGAGGAGCAGCCTTTGACAAACTCTCCACCATGGCTTACTGGGAAACCAGACACTAGTGACTCGTATCCGTTTGACGTTGAAATGCTCAGAAAATGGGGAACAATAGAGGCGAGGACCACGATACGCTGCAGTCAAATCGCCCCATCTATGGGTAGAAAAGGTTGTTTCAATTCCTTGATAAACCCTCAAATGAATGGTAAACCTGGATGCCATAGTTGTATAATTATATCAAAGTATAGCTCTATATACAAACTTGGATTCTGCGACTGTACAAACTATCTATATACAAACTTGGAATCTGCGACTATACAAACTATCTATATGCAAACATGGATTCTGCGACATAAACAGCGCCCCGCTTGCTATATTCTAATCATCCTTACATTGTCATCATAGTTACCTGCCTGCTCGTTGAATGAGTGCTTTTGCTTCTTCTGTGTGAACAACAATTTTTTTTTTTTAATCATATCTCTTTACCTACGTGCACAAGTGCGCGTGTATGTAGCCTGTGTGTTTGTGTGGCGTGTGCTTATGGATGCACAAAATAAATGTGAACTTTATGCATTGTTGTATGTTAAAGTATGTATACTTGTACTTGAATATATAGCTACGCATCTGAAACTTTCAAAATGATCTGCTACGTGTCATTCATCTCGTCTGTTGTAAGAACAGCATTTTTTTT
>JASPKP010009155.1:0-2500 GCA_030674155.1 Stramonita haemastoma
GAGAGAGAGAGAGAGAGAGAGAGGAGAGGAGAGAGAGAGAGAGAGAGAGAGAGAGAGAGAGAGAGACAATGACAATGACAAAGGTTTTTAATTGCCCATATAGCATTACAATAAAGCCCTTTAGACAATGGGGCGGTGAATATAATAACTGGAAACACAATTAATTAATGACAATTTTCTAATTTATCAGTCAAAAGCATATGCCCACAGGCATTACTAAGAGGTGTAGGCACACACGCGCATACACCTGCACACACACACACGTGCGCACACACACATACGCACGCAGCCACATACCCATACGCACACACGCACACGCACACACAAAACACACGCACGCAGGCACGCGCACGCGCGCGCGCGCGCCAACACACACACACACACACACACACACACACAAACACACACACAAAACACAGACACACACCACGCAAATGCAGCGAGACACATTCTTCGGATCAGATTGAAAATTATACATGCACTTCAAAATAACATCATACAACAGATGACTTCTAATTTCTTTTTCTTTAACACTCACTACTTGTACTATAAACTTCCCAATGTCTCTAATTTTCTTTTCCTGACATTCAATGCTTGTGCTATAAATTTTGCTACTGATCTAATTGTGTTTTCATCATTATGTGAAAGAATAATTGCAATTTTGCTTTCATCAAGAACACCAGAGAACGATTTCAGTATGGTACAGTTTTCTCGTATATGACTATAGGCAGAACAATGGAACAAAAAATGGACTTCATCTTCGGTGCTGTCTTCACAAGACGGGCAGTTTACATCAGCATAATCGGTTAAGAACCACTGTTTACAATTATTTAAACCACATACCCTGAGTCGAAATCTTGCCAGGCAATCTCTGTGCCATTTCTTTGTTACACACGCTAAATATTTCTCTGCTTGAAAAATGCTTTTGAATGAGTGGAACCATCTATATTTATCTTTATCCTCCATATCTGAATGCCAATTTTGTTTGAAACAAGAGATAAGCCTGTCTTTAAATTCATAAATAAAAGTCGACTCATACCCTACACCCTGACTTAACCATACAATACCAAATCCGTTCTCTGTAAGTTTCTTTTGTACATTTGATACCCAATTGAAATGGCCAGAATCATGTTGTAAGACAAGCATTTCGTAAGCCTGACGGCATATTCTTGACATAGGCAGCTGAACTAACTTTAGCCAATATTTAATACATTTAATCACTGTTCTAATATGAAGTGGATATCTGCCAGTCTCTGCATTATACTTGTTTGTTGGAGGCATGAAGGGGGACATTTAAGAATCTTTTAATAGCAAAAGTATGCACTGTTTCAACTTGCTTACTTTCAGTCTCTATGCCCCAGACTTCACTTGCATACGTCAAGATTGGTTCAATTTGTGAATCAAATAATTTCCAAAATAAATATGGGTCCGATGATGTTAACCTTTTTAGTGATCTCATAATTTCTATTACCCCCTTCCTCCCCTTTCTACAACCCTCTGCCAAAGCACTGGTAAGACTCATTTTAGTTGTGAAAAGCATTCCTAGGTATTTATACGAATTTATCACCTTGACTTCTTCAATTCCATAAAACCATTTTTCTTTTAAAGCTATGTGCCCTCCCATTCTAAATACAATTATATTTGTCTTTTTTAAGTTAACTGTTAGATGCAAACGATCAGCTTCCCTTTTCAAACTATTAAGTTGATTTTGGAGTCCAACAATTGTACTTGACAACAGAATAACATCATCAGCAAATAATAACAGAAATATTTCTTCCATACCAGGGACTAACTGAATACCATGCTTCCCTGTTCTGGTCACCTCAGTGGCTAATTCGTTAATGAAAAAGGAAAACAATATAGGGCTTAGCAAGCAGCCTTGTTTCACACCTCTTGGGCAGTCAAAATAATCAGAATAGCAACATTTATCACGTACACATGCAAAAACATTATCATAGATACTTCTTAAAGCACAATACAGTTTACCTTTAACACCAGTTTTCCTCAAATTATACCACAATTTACTTCTGTTTACTGAATCGAAGGCCTTTTGGAAATCTACAAAGGCAATATACAGTTTGGCATTTTTAAGCAAAAATTTCTGAACAATTGCATACAATGTAAAAATATGGTCCACTGTGCTATACCCTGCTCTAAAACCAGCTTGTTCTTCCATTATTTTTTCTTCTTGCTCTGACCATTTTGTGAGTCTTTTGTTCAAAATGCGTGTATATACCTTGCTGACGATACTTGTTAGGGCTATACCACGATAATTATCAGGTTGGTTTGAATCTCCCTTCTTGTGAAGTGGCACAATGATGGATTTGGACCACTCAATAGGGAAAACACCTAAATCAAATAATCTGTTGAAAAATGCAACCAAAAAATCGATAGCTGAGTTGTCTGCATGTTTGAGCATTTCACTAACTACTCTGTCAGGTCCTGAGCTCTTTCCAGATTTGAGGCTACCAATACTGGCAAGAACCTCTTGTCTGGAAAT
>JASPKP010009155.1:7500-10696 GCA_030674155.1 Stramonita haemastoma
CTAGTGTTAACCCAAAGTGGAAGTGCTAGTGTTAACCCAAAGTGGAAGTGCTAGTTTTAACCCAAAGTGGAAGTGCTAGTGTTAACCTAAAGTGGAAGTGCTAGTGTTAACCCAAAGTGGAAGTGCTTGTGTTGAACCAATTGTATTCTTTAATCGAAGACATTTTTTTTTCAAGACAGAACTTTACTTCAGTAACACAACACAGTTGTCAGTGCAGACTCATATTTTGGGGGTGTATTTCTCTCATTCCACTACCTTTTCTCTTATCACAAGACAAAAATAATTAGATTTTTGTTTCGAAATAAGAAAACACACGATTGTTTGGGAGCATCGGTTTTCCCATACTTGCTAATAATTTTTAGCTTAACAAATGAAATATGACAGCTGATCATTACAAAAAACCCCACAACGTCTGGGCAGTTTTCTCATTGAAAATTGTTTATTCTGGGAACTCGCTAGCTGAAGCTAGTGTTTAGCTGCATGTGGACACAAACTCGATAAACGTGTGCTGCGCTTATGTATGTATGTATATATATATATATATATATATATATATATATATATATATATATATATATATATATATATATATATATACATGTGTTTGTTTGTGTGTGTAGGGGGGAGGGGTGGTGTGATTCAAACAGATTCAAAAGATTCAAGATTCAAGATTCACAATATTTTAGTGCCATTTAAGTCATGCAGACTTATCTGACACCACAAAACAAACATCAGTTTTAATTATCTTTCTGCCCCAAATGATGTCCACTGAAAACATGTTGCATTCTACTTCTCTTTCCTCAAAACATTCATTCACATAATTTTATCTAATGGTATCTTCTTGATAGATATCAACTGTGATTATGTCGCTTAACTTATCCTTTTTTTTTTTACGTTCTTTGTCTTTGGTTTTAACTTTTAAAAACAAATTGTTTCTGAGTACATCATATAATACATATTCATCGAGTAAATGAAATTCATCTTCTATTTTGTTGCAGTATTAACATTTTCTGTCCTCATTTGGGCATATTTTGGTGCCTACTTTTCTCTATCATTAAACTGTTACAGCTTCAGCGAAATTTACAAAAAAGTATTTTATGGGTTTCGTTTTCAAAAGATTAATTAGATATGATTCCAGTCTGTATTATTTGGTAGCAAAATCATAATGTTTGAGTTTTGCAAACTGTTTCTTCTGGTAGTTTCAGAATATTTGTTTTGTGTGTATGCTTGTTTGTGTGTGTGTGTGAGAGAGAGAGAGAGAGAGAGAGAGAGAGAGAGAGAGAGAGAGAGAGAGAGAGAGAGAGAGAGAGAGAGAGAGAGAGAGAGAGAGAGAGAGAGAGTGCTTTTTTATTATCATATTATTTTAAAGATAGTGAAATCAGCACTCATGTGCGCTTTTTTTTACATCCAGTCCAAGTTTATGTGGGGTTTGAAAAAGTTTGTCTTTCGTATTCTACCGACATACAAGCTATCCTGTCCCCCGCGATAATGCGTATGTCCGTGTGTGGGTGTATGTAGGTGTGTGTGTGTGCGTGCGTGCGTGCATGTATTCGTGTGGTGTGTGAGCATGTGTGTGTGTTTGTGTGTGTGACAGACTGACAGACAGATACAGAGAGAGAGAGAATTAGAGAGGTAGAGAGACAGAGACAAAGCAGCAAAGAATGAAACAGTCACACGTGTAGACAAATGTTCCCAAAACAAACAAAAACCCCAGTTGACAGGCACACATAACCCTAAACGCTAGAATTGTACCGGGCTAAACAGCAGGTGTACGATTTATCATTCAGAAACCTTTCCACGCGTGTTAATTCTGCACACGTTCCGCACACACTTAAAGAAAGAAAGAAAAAAAGAACAGGAAAACAAAGTACAAAAAATATATACACAAGTTATTACAGTACAGGGATTGTCCTCTTATCATTCCCTTTGAAGACGAACACCTTTTAACGACACATTCATTTTCACTGACTTATAAACCATAGACCGACCACCCCCCCTCCACTGATAAAGACCAAGCACTCAGAGATAGGAGCCCCCCACAGTCGCCCTCTCTTGTTTACCTCTCTCTGATCAAACTAAAGGCTTTGGCCACAGAAAACCAGCTCTTCTAGCGATCAACCTAGGTCTTCGAGTGTTCAAACTAGGTCTTTGAGTGTTCAAACTAGGTCTTCGAGTGTTCAAACTAGGTCTCCTAGTGTTCAAACTAGGTCTGAACGTTTTAAAGACAAAGCCGGGGGGTATGCCGCACCCTAGTGAGGAAACAAACCGATTAGAGGTTAAGGCAAACCACGTTTACCCCGGGGTGTCCCCTAAGCCATACCTCTGTTGCGAACGATTCATTCCGAAAATTTAGGACGATTCTTTGCTGTGGTCTGATATACATTAAGCAGCCTTAAAAAATGTTTTACGTGTCAGCGTGTTAGTGTTAGCATGTGTGTGTGTGTTGTGTGTGTGTGTGTGTGTGTGTGTGTGTGTGTGTGTGTGTGTGTGTGTGTGTGTGTGTGTGTGTGTGTGTGTGTGTGTGTGTGTAAGGGGTAGCCTAGCGGTTAGACCGTCATGTTAGTGTTCCAACACGTTATTGAGGGTACGGGTTTCTTTGGGAAGTCTTGAATTTTCCGTTTCTGTTTGGTTGACAGATGCATCGTGATTCATTTGCTCCCAAGACAGCTAAACAGTTAGGAGTGTCAATCAAGAATGCCAGAATAATGTATTGATTTGATTTTCTCCCATGACTGTGTGGGAGAGTTGGAAGGCATGGCACTACATCGATCTTTTTTTCAGTCAGGGTGCCATGGGCAAATGGAAGCTGGCAGGACTCATCCCTGTCTAAGCTGTAGGATGCATGCGGGTTGTTCCTCTCGTGCACGCCACCATCCTGAACTACAATCCTCGTCCACCTGAAGGCGGATGGAACTTAAAGCGTGTCAAAGGCGTTTTCAATAGGACCATAAAAAATATGAAGGCTTCCGGACTGTAGCCAAAAGACGCAAGCTGAAGTGGTACGGCAATGTCACCGGATAATCTGGACTGGCCAAAACCGTCCTGCAGGGAACAGGACAAGGACGAAGAGGCAGACAGAGAAAACGATGGGAAGACAGTGGACTGGCCTTGGGTAGTTCAACAGTACTTCGGAAAACTGAGGACCGTGAGTGAAGGACGGTGGTTGCAAAATCCTCAGTGGTTTCCTAACTGTCTA
>JASPKP010009157.1:0-10691 GCA_030674155.1 Stramonita haemastoma
GCTAAAAACCTTTCCCAAAAATGTACGAAAAACGCCGTTTTCCGGCCCTTGCCACCCGCACTTTTAATCGTTACAGACCCACGGCCCCAAGACCCTATCTCTCTAGCATACAAACTTTAAAAACATATTTGATGTGTGTGGCGCTGGACTTTGGCAACCCCCACAGCCCCGAAGATGGCAAACCCCCCGTAGGGGCCAAATTTGTCGGAAAAAAAAGGTAAAATTACGCATAAAGACCCCCACAACACACAACAAATATAATAATAATATCATACAAATCAAGGGGCCACACATCACCACTTTAGCACAAAACAAACGTACACACAAACAGACCGCTTCTACCCCCCCCCCCCCCCTCCCCAAACACACTATAATAACAGAAGGCTACAAAATGTGACGCAATAATGACCCCAGTACACACATTAAAAAAAAATATCATACAAAATCATCACCACAGAAATTTGCAGGTCTCCCCCACAAAGCACAAACAAAAAATTCGCACCCAAACAGCGCGAAAGCCGCCCCGCGCAAAGCATACCACCCCCCCCATGAATAAAGCTAAAGAACATTTCCAAAGATGTGACGAAAAAACGCCGTTTTTCCCGGGCCCCTTTCCACCCGCACTTTTCGCATTACAGAGCCCAGGCACCCAAACCCTATTTTACTCTATGCAACAAAATTCCCAAAACCCTTTTCGATGTGTGTGGCTTTGACTTGGGCGACACCAAAAGCCCCGAAGATGGCAACCCCCCTTGTACGCCCCAATTTGTCCAAAGAAACAGGGTACATTACCAAAAAAACCCCCCCGCAACACACACAAATAATATTATCAAACAAATCAGCACCACAGAAAACTGCAGGGTCTCCTCCAAAAACGACAAAAAAAAATAATCGCACACAGAACACCACAAACGCACGCCGCGCGCATGCATACACACCCTCTCATGAATAAGCGAAAAGCCTTCCCCAAAAATTGACAAAACGCCTTTTCCGGGGCCCTTTCCACCCGCACTTTTAAAACGTTACAGAGCCCCCGGGACCCAAAACCCTATTACCTAGCATACAACTTTAAAAAACATATTTAGTGTGTGGGGCTGGATTTGGCGACACCACAGCCCCGAAAATGGCAACCCCCTGAACCAGTTTGTCGGGGAAAAAAAATGGTACAATGACGCAAAATGACCCCCCCAAACACACAAATAAAAATAAAATATCATACAAAATCAAGCGCCCAGCATCCCACATTCAAGCACACTCAAACGTACACACAAAAAGACCGCTTCATCCCCCCCCCCCCCCCCCCCCCCTTTCCCCCAAAAACACTATTTAAGCAGAAGGCTAAAAAAAAAAATTTACGCAATAATGACCCCCATACACACATTAAAAAAAAAAATACAATATCATCACCACGAAATTTAGGGCTCCCCCACAAAAAAACAAAAAAAATTTGACAACAAACAGCGCGAACGCACGCACGCCGCATTGCCCCCCCCCCCTTTCACACCCCCCCCTAATAAAGCTAAAAAGCATTTCCCCAAAAAATGTGACGAAAACCCGTTTTCCGGCCCTTGCCACCCGCACTTTTCGCAGTTACAGAGCCCCCCCCGGACCCAAAACCCTATTCCTCTATGCATACAAACTCCAACCATTTTCGATGTGTGTGGCTTTGACTTGGGCGACCCCCACACCCCAAGAGGCAACCCCGCTTGGGACGAGCCAAGTTTTTCCCAAAAAAACAGGGTACAGTTACCAAAAAGACCCCCGCAACACACCAAAAATAATATATAAAAAATCAGCACCACAGAAATCTGCAGGGTCCCTCCACACGCACAAAAAAAAAAACGCACACAGGAACACCAGCAACGCACGCCGCGCGCATGCATACACACCCTCTCATGAATTACTGAAGAAGCCTTCCAAAGATTGACGAAAACGCCGTTTTCGGGGCCCCTTTCCACCCGCACTTTTAATCGGTTACAGAGCCCACGGCACCAAGACCCTAAATTCTACCCAAAGCATACAAACTTTAAAATCAATTTGATGTGTTTTGGCGCTGGACTTATGGCGACACCACAGCCCCGAAGATGGCAACCCCCATGTATTTGCCAGTTTGTCGGAAGAAATGGTATAATGTACGCATAAATGACCCCCACAAACAAAACATCAAAGATAAATAATAATATCATACAATATCATGCGCCACAGCATCACCACATTCATGCAAAAACACAAACGTAAAACCCAAACAAAAACCGCTCTTTTCATACCCCCCCCCCCCCCCCCTCCCCAAACACACTATGAAATAAGCAAAGGTCAAAAAAATGTGACGCAATAATGACCCCTAGTACACACATTAAATAATAATAATCATACAATATCATGCACCACAGAAATTGCAGGTCTCCTCCACCCGACAAACAAAAAAATTCGCACACACACAAACAGCAGCGAAACCACGACACCGCGCGCATGCATACACACCTCCCATGAATAAAGCTAAAGAAGCATTTCCAAAGATGTGACGAAAACGCCGTTTTCCGGCCCTTGCCACCCCGCACTTTTTCGCAGTTTACAGAGCCCACGCAACCAAGACCCTATTCTAAATCTATGCAACAAACTCCCAACCATTTTCGATGTGTGTGGGGGTTTGACTTTGGCGACACCACAGCCCCGAAGATGCAACCCCGCTTTTACAGAGCCAAGTTTGTCCAAAGAAACAGGGGACAGTTACCAAAAAACCCCCGCAACACACACAAATAATATATCAAAAAAATCAGCACCACAGAAATCTGCAGGGTCCCTCCACACCACAAACAAAAATAATCGCACACAGGAACACCAGCAAAACCACGCACGCGCGCATGCCATAAAAACACCCTCTCATTTAAAAAAAAAAGAAGCCCTTTCCCAAAAATGGACGAAAACGCCTTTTTTCCGGCCCCTGCCACCCGCCTTTTTAAACGTTACAGAGCCCACGGGCCCAAACCCCATTCTCTCTTCTACAAAATTTAAAAACATTTTGATGTGGTTGGGGGCGGGCTTTGGCGACACCACAGCCCCGAAGATGGCAACCCCCTGTAAGGGGCCAAATTTGTCGGGAAAAAAAAAGGTAAATGTACGCAAAATGACCCCCCCAAACACATCAAAAATAATAAAAAATCATAAAATCATGCGCCACAGATCCCACATTCATGCACAAAACAAACGTACACACAAACAGACCGCTTTCATAAAACCCCCCCCCCCCCCCCCCCCCCCCCCCCTCCCCAAAAACACAATAATAGCAGAAGGTCCCCAAAATGTGAGCAATAAGACCCCCAGTACAACATTAAATAATAATATCATACTTTTCATCACCACAGAAATTTGCAGGGGCTCCTCCACACAACAAACAAAAAATTCGCACACCAAACCAGCGAACGCACGCACCGCGCCATGCAAACCCCACCCTAGAATAAAGAAAAAAAGCATTTCCAAGATTGACGAAAACGCCGTTTTCGGCCCCGGCCCCCCCCACTTTTTGGGAGTTTCAGAGCCCACGGGAAAAAAGAACCCATTCTACTCTAGCAAAAACTTCCCAACCATTTTTCGATGTGTGTGGCTTTTTACTTGTGGACACCACGCCCCCCAAGATGGGAACCCCGCTTTGTACGAGCCAAGTTTTCCCAAAAAAACAGGGGGACTTTACAAAAAGAAAACCCCGCAACACACATCAAATAATTATCAACAAACAGCACCACAAAAACTCAGGGGCCCTCCACCCACAAACAAAAATAATGCACACAGGAACACCACAAACGCCCACGCGCGCATGCATACACACCCTCTCATGATAAGCGAAAAGCCTTCCAAAGAGTGAACGAAAAGCCGTTTTCCCGGCCCTTTTCCCCCCCCACTTTTAATCGTTACAGAGCCCACGGCACCCGACCCTATTCTACTCTATGCATACAAAATTTAAAAACATATTGATGTGGTGGCCCGGACTTTGGCACACCCCAGCCCCCCAAGAAGGCAACCCCCTTTTTGGGGCCAAATTTGCGGGGAAAAAAATGGTAAATGTACGCATAAATGACCCCCCCCAAAAAACACCAAAAATTTTTAAAAATAATATCATACAATACATGCCCACACATCACCCCCATTCACACACACAAACGTACACACAAACAGAAACCCCTTCATACCCCCCCCCCCCCCCCCCCCCCCCCCAAAAACACTATAATAAGCAAAGTGACAAAAATTTACGCAATAATGCCCCTATACACACAAAAAAATAATAAAAATACAAAATATCCCACAGAAATTTGCAGGGGCCCCCACACGAAACAAACAAAAAAATTTCCCCACACAAACCAGCGAAAAGCACGCACGCGCGCCCGCATACAACCCTCCCATGAAAAAAAGCTAAAGAAACTTTTTAAATGTGACGAAAACGCCGTTTTCCGGCCCTTGCCAACCCCCACTTTTTCGGGATTTTCAGACCACGGGACCAAGACCCTATTCAAATCTATGCAAAAAACTTTCCCAACCATTTTCGATTGTGTGGCGTTTTTACTTTTTGGCGACACCCAGCCCCCCAAGAGGCAACCCCCCTTGTACGAGCCCAAAATTTTGTCCCAAAGAAACAGGTACTGTACCAAAAAGACCCCCGCAAACCACACATCAAATAATATTACATAAATACAGCACCACAAAATCTGCGGGTCCCTCCACACGCACAAACAAAAAAAATCGCACACAGGAACACCACAAACCACGCACGCGCGCATATACACACCCTCTCAGAATAAGCTGAAAAGCCTCCAAAGATGTGACGAAAACGCCGTTTTCCGGCCCTTGCCACCCGCACTTTTTTTCGTTTACAGAGCCCACGGCACAAGCCCTATTCTACCTATGCATACAAATTAAAACATATTTGATGTGTGTGGCCTACTTTGGCGACAACCACCCAAACCCCCCAAGATGCAACCCCCTTAAACCAATTTGTCGGAAAGAAAATGGAAAAATGTACGCAAAAATGACCCCCACAAACACATCCAAAAATAATAAAATATCAACAATATCATGCGCCACAGCTCACCACTTCATGCACACAAAAAAACTACACACAAAAAGAAAACCCCTTCATAAAAACCCCCCCCCCCCCCCCCCCCCCCCCCCCCCCCCCCAAACACACAAAATAAGCAAACTCCCCAAAAGTGACGCAATAAAAGCCCCATACACACATAATTTAAAAATAACATACAAAATCATCACCACAGAAATTGCAGGGGCTCCTCCCACCCCACAAAAAAAAATTCGCACACACAAACACCGAACGCACGCACGCGCGCCCGCCAAACACCCCCCCATGAAAAAAAGCTAAAGAACATTTCCAAAAAGTACGAAAAAAGCCGTTTCCGGCCCTTTGCCACCCGCACTTTTTTTCCGCAGTTTCAGGCCCCGGGACCCAAAACCCTATTTTACTCTATGCAAACAAACTTCCCAAACCATTTTCGATTGTGGGCGTTTTTACTTTTGGCGACAAAACCCCGCCCCCAAGATGGCAACCCCGCTGTACAGCCAAGTTTGCCAAAGAAAACCGGTACAGTCCAAAAAGACCCCCGCAACACCCACAAATAATATTATCAACAATATCAGCACCACAAAATCTGCAGGTCTCCTCCACACCACAAACAAAAAAAAAAAAAAAAAAAAAAAAAAAAAAAAAAAAAAAAAAAAAAAAAAAAAAAAAAAAAAAAAAAAAAAAAAAAAAAAAAAAAAAAAAAAAAAAAAAAAAAAAAAAAAAAAAAAAAAAAAAAAAAAAAAAAAAAAAAAAAAAAAAAAAAAAAAAAAAAAAAAAAAAAAAAAAAAAAAAAAAAAAAAAAAAAAAAAAAAAAAAAAAAAAAAAAAAAAAAAAAAATTTTTTTTTTTTTTTTTTTTTTTTTTTTTTTTTTTTTTTTTTTTTTTTTTTTTTTTTTTTTTTTTTTTTTTTTTTTTTTTTTTTTTTTTTTTTTTTTTTTTTTTTTTTTTTTTTTTTTTTTTTTTTTTTTCCAAAAAAGACCCCCCCCCAACACACATCAAATAATTTATCACCAATACATGCACCCAGAAATCTGCGGGTCTCCCCACACGCACAAAAAAAATAATCGCACCCAGAACACCAGCAACCCCACGCACGCGCGCATGCAAAAACACCCCCTCATGAAATTAAGCGAAAAAAGCCTTCCAAAGATTGACGAAAACGCCGTTTTTTGGGGCCCCCTTCCACCCGCACTTTTTTAAACTTCAGACCACGGCACAAGACCCATTCTACTCTATGCATACAAACTTTAAAATCATATTTATGTGTGTGGGCTGGCTTATGGCGACACCACAGCCCCGAAGATGGCAACCCCCTGTAGGGGCCAGTTTTTTCGGGAAAAAAGGTAAATGACGCATAAATACCCCCCAACACCCTCCAATAAATAAAAAAATTCATAAATATCATGGGGCCACAGCTCACCACATTTACCACACAAACGTACACCCCAAAAAAAAAACCGCTTTCATACCCCCCCCCCCCCCCCCCCCCAAACACACTAAATAACAAAGGCTCAACAAAATGGGACGCAAAAACCCCTATACACACATTAAATAATTAATATCAACAATTCATGCACCACAGAAATTTGCAGGGCCCCCACACCCAAAAAAACAAAAAAATTCCACACACAAACAGCACGAACGCACGCACGCGCGCATGCATACACACCTCCCGAAAAAAAAGCAAAACATTTCCAAAGATGTGACGAAAACGCCGTTTTTTGGGGCCCTTGCCACCCCACTTTTTTTGCGTTTTACAGAGCCCCCACGGCCCCCCCCAAACCCCCTTCTACCTATGCAACAAACCTTCCCAACCATTTTCATGTGTGGGCTTTTATTTCAAAAACCACAGCCCCAAAGGGGAAACCCCCCCGTCCCAATTTTAAAAACAAAAAAAAAAATCCCCCCACATCAAAAAAACAAAAAACCGCCCCCAAAACCGGGCCCCCCCCACAAAAAAAAAACCCCCCAGGCCCCAAACCCCCCAACCCCCTAAACCCCCCTCATGAAAAACTGAAAAAAGCCTTCCAAAATTGCAAAACCCGTTTCCCCGGGCCCTTCCACCCGCACTTTTAATCGTTACAGAGCCCACGGCACAAAAACCCCATTTTACCTATGCATACAAACTTTAAAAACATATTTATGTGTTGGCGCTGACCCTTTTGGCGACACCACACCCCGAAAATGCAACCCCCCTTTTTTGGGCCAGTTTGTCGGGGGGGAAAAAATGTAAATGTACGCATAAATGCCCCACAAAAACATCAAAATATAATAATAATATATACAATATCATGCCCACAGATCCCACATTCATGCACACACAAACGTACACACAAAAAACGCTTTTATACCCCCCCCCCCCCCCCCTCCCCCAAAAACACTATAAAACAAAGGCTCAAAAAAATGGACGCAATAATGACCCCTTACACACATTAAATAATAATAAAACATACAATACATGCACCACAAAAATTTTTAGGGTCTCCCCCACCGACAAACAAAAAAATTCGCACACACAAACAGCAGCGAACGCACGCACGCGCGCATGCATACACATCCTCCCATGAAATAAAGCTAAAGAAGCATTTCCAAAGATTACGAAAACCGGTTTTCGGGCCCTGCCACCCCCCCCTTTTTCGGGAGTTACAGAGCCCCCACGGCAACAAAAGACCCTAATCTACCCCTAGCCCCAAAAAAACTTTTCCCCCCATTTTTTTGAGGGGTTGTGGCTTTTTACCCTTTTTGGCGACAACCCCCCGCCCCCCCAAGAAAACAACCCCGCTTGTACAGAGCCAAGTTGTCGCAAAGAAACAGGTACAGTGTACCAAAAATGACCCCCCCGCAACACACATCAAATAATATTATCAAACAAAATCATGCCCACAGAAATCTTTCAGGGTCTCCTCCACACGCACAAACAAAAATAATCCGCACACAAAAACACCAGCAAACGCACGCCGCGCGCATGCCCTACACACCCCCAAATAACGAAAAAAGCCTTTTAAAATGTGACAAAACGACCGTTTTTCCCGGGGGCCCCTTTTCCAACCCGCACTTTTAACGTTACAGAGCCCCCCAACCCAAAAACCCTATTCTACTCTACTACAAACTTTAAAAACATATTGATGTGTGTGGCGCTGGACTTATGGCGAACCCCCAAAAGCCCCGAAGATGGCAACCCCCATGTATTTTGCCAAATTTGGGCGGGAAAAAAACATGGTAAATGTACGCATAAAATGACCTCCCACAACACACATCCAAATGATAATAATAATATCATAAAAATATCATGCGCCACAGCATCACCAAAATTTATGCACACACAAACGTACAAACCCCCAAACAGCAACCGCTTCCCTACCCCCCCCCCCCCCCCCTCCCCAAACACCCAAATATGAATAAGCAGAAGCTCAACAAAATGTGACGCAATAATGACCCCAGTACACACATTAAATAATAATATCAACAAAAATCATGCACCCCAGAAATTGCCCGGGTCTCCTCCACACGCACAAACAAAAAAATTCGCAACACACAAACAGCAGCGAACGCACGCACCCGCGCGCAAAGCTTTCACACCCTCCCATGAATAAAGCTAAAGAAGCATTTCCAAGATGTGACAAAACGCCGTTTCCGGCCCTTGCCACCCCCCACTTTCGGGAGTTACAGAGCCCACGGCACCAAGACCCTAATTCTACTCTATGCACACAAAACTTCCCAACCATTTTCGATGTGTGTGGCGTTTGACTTGTGGCGACACCCACAGCCCCGAAAATGGCAACCCCCGCTTGTACAGAGCCAAGTTTTGTCGAAAGAAACAGGTACAGTGTACCAAAAATGACCCCCCCCAACACACCCTCAAATAATATTAATCAAACAATATCATGCACCACAGAAATCTCAGGGTCTCCTCCACACGCACAAACAAAAATAATCGCACACAAGAACACCAGCAAACGCACGCACGCGCGCATGCAAAACAAAACCCTCTCCATGAATAAGCTGAAGAAAACCTTCCAAAAGATGTGACAAAACGCCGTTTTCGGGGCCCCTTTCCACCCGCACTTTTAATCTTACAGAGCCCACGGGCCCAAAACCCTATTCTACTCTAGCATACAAACTTTAAAAACATATTTGATGTGTGTGGCGCTGGACTTATGGCGACACCCCCAGCCCCCCAAGATGGCAACCCCCTGTATTTGGAGCCAAATTTTGTCGGAAAAAAACATGGTAAATGTACCATAAATGACCCCCACAACACACACAATAATGATAATAATAATACATACAATATCATGCGCCACAAGCATCACCCATTCATGCACACACAAACGTACACCACAAACAGCACCGCTTCATACCCCCCCCCCCCCCCCCCCCCTCCCCAAAAAACACTATGAATAAGCAGAAGGCTCAAAAAAATGTGACGCAATAATGACCCCTAGTACACACATTAAAAAAAATAATATCATACAATATCAAGCACCCCAGAAATTGCAGGGTCTCCTCCACACGCACAAACAAAAAAATTCGCACACCAAACAAAACAGCAGCGAACGCACGCACGCGCGCCCCGGGATGCATACACACCCCCCCATGATAAAGCTAAAGAACATTTCCAAAAAATGTGACGAAAAAGGCCCCCTTTTCCGGCCTTGCCACCCCCATTTTCGCAGTTACAGAGCCCACGGCACCAAGACCCTATTCTACCTAGGGAACAAACTTTCCCCAAACCCTTTTTTGATGTGGTGGCTTTTACTTGTGGCGACACCAACCCCAAAAAGGCAACCCCGCTTGTACGAGCCAAGTTTTCCCAAGAAACAGGGTACTGTACCAAAAAAACCCCCCCCCCAAAACACATCAAAAATAATCAACAATATCAGCACCACAGAAATCTGCAGGGCTCCCCACACGCACAAACAAAAATAATCGCACACAGGGAAACCACAAACGCACGAGCCCCCGCATGCTCCCCCCTCTCAAGAATAAGCGAAAAAGCCCTTTTCCCA
The DNA here is from genome assembly GCA_030674155.1 of Stramonita haemastoma. Classification (NCBI taxonomy): domain Eukaryota; kingdom Metazoa; phylum Mollusca; class Gastropoda; order Neogastropoda; family Muricidae; genus Stramonita; species Stramonita haemastoma. Next base: position 10,074 of record JASPKP010009157.1, read on the forward strand.
AAAAGTGCGAAAAAGCCGTTTTCCGGCCCTTGCCACCCGCACTTTTTAACAGTTACAGAGCCCAGGGGGGGGGGGGGGGGGGGGGGGGGGGGGGGGGGGGGGGGGGGGGGGGGGGGGGGGGGGGGGGGGGGGGGGGGGGGGACCAAGACCCAATTCTACCTATGCATACAAACTTTTAAAAACATATTTGATTTTGTTGGCGCTGGACTTATGTGCACACCACAGCCCCGAAGATGGCAACCCCCATGTATTTTGGGCCAGTTTTGTCGGAAAAAAAATGGTAAAATGTTTCGCATAAATGACCTCCCACAACACACATCAAAAGATAATAAAAATAAAAATACAATATCATGCGCCCACAGCATCACCACATTCATGCACACACAAAAAGTAAAACACAAACAGCAAACCCCTTCATACCCCCCCCCCCCCCCCTCCCCAAACACACTATAATAAGCAGAAGGCTCACAAAATGTGACGCAATAATGACCCCTAGTACACACATTAAATAATAATATCATACAATATCATTACACCACAGAAATTTCCCCGGTCTCCCCCACACCCCAAAAAAAAAAAAATTCGCACACACAAACAGCAGCGAACGCACGCACCCCC
>JASPKP010009158.1:0-2500 GCA_030674155.1 Stramonita haemastoma
ACGATGTTCCTTCCATCACATTGTAGTTTTGCTTTGTCTGATTTATAGACATGTCCACTGCGGTATTGATTTCCGTCACATGTGATGTTTTTTTTGTTTGGTGTAATTGATAGGCATGTAGGCCTAGTGCATGGTGTTGTTTTCTAACGCCCTGTATTCTGCAGTAAAGTGCACTGCCCTACTCATTTCCCCCTGGATAGCCTAGTGGTCAGAACATTGCGCTGGCATGGACGACCCGGGTTCGAATCCGGTCGAGGAGATTTTTCTCTTGGAGTTAACATCGGTGCTGACTCCACTCTCCCTAAAATTCCTTCAGATGAGACTTTAAACCGAGGCCCCGTGTGCGAACACACGCAGAACATCTTGCGCACACGTTAAATCCTGTTCCGCTTTTCGTAAGAGTAGGCCATCGTGTGCCGGTGGGAACTGATGACATTTACAAAACTGCATACACACGGGGACTGGATGTAAAAAAAAAACACAAGAGTGCTTATTCTATTATCCTCGATATAAAAGAATCAATAAAATTAAATCCAATCAAATCTGCGATTCCTGATGGGTGGCCTGCAGGTCACTGTAGGAGGTCTGGCCTCAGCTGACACAGTCCATCTTCATAGCAGTTCATGCTTTTTTTTTAAAAAGAATACTAACATACACTCTAGCCGAGTGGTTAAGACCATTTGACTTCAGCCCCACGGGTTATGAAGTCTTCGGTTCCAATCTCGGCGGCGTCTGATGAGTTAAATTTGGGGATTTTACCATGGGGAGAGCTGGTTGCGAGGTCTTCCGTGGCGCCCCTACGGTCCTGAACAGACTAATGGGAGAGAAGAAGAAGAAGATTTTACCATCTCCATGTCAATTTTAAGTGCAGACCTGCCAGTGCCTTAACTCCCTTAGTGTATACACACATGCAGAAGATCAAATACACACGTTAAAGATCCCATCACTCATGTCAGCGTTCGGTGGGTTACAGAAACATGAACATACCTGCAACATCCCGAAGTCTATAGAATCTTCACTGTGCTGAAGGCGGTAGAGAAAGGAAAGAAGAAGACATGAATTACCGCATCTTTACCCGCGCATATTGGATCTTCTGCTTGTATATAACAAACACGAAGGGAATCACTGCACTGGCAGGTCTGCACTTGAAGATGACCTAAGAAATCGATAAAAATCCCAACCCTTAATTCAGCAGACGACACTGCGGAGATTCAAACCCAGGACTCCTAACCACTCGGCACCAGCGTCTGACCTGTTCCCCTAATCATGACTTTGATGCTGCACTGCCCGGGAGTAGACACAGCATAGTACGGCACTCTCCATGCCCCCCCCCCCCCTGTCTTTCTGTTTCTATATTTCTTTTTCCCTACAATACTGGGGTTTCACTACCCAATGTATGCAGAGATGTCTAGTCTGTGCTATAATGGTCTAGAGGTAACGTGCCTGCCTAAAAAGCGAAACGTCTGGGTCGGAAGTGTGCGGTGGTTTGAATCCCGTTTGGGCCCAAAACTTTTTCCCCATTCATTAGACCACGAGTGTGGTCTGGGTACTAGTCTTTCGGATGAGACGATAAACCGAGGTCCTGTGTGTTACACATCACTATTTAGCGCACGTAAAAAGAACCCATGGCAGAAGGTTGTCCCTGGAAAAATTCTGTAGAAAAAAGCCACTCTGATAGGGAAACGAATACAGCTGCAGATTGGAAAAAATGGGTTGGCGTTGCACTTGTGGCGACGCGCTCTCCCCTAGAAGAGCAGCCCGAATTTTACGCAGAGAAATCCGCTGTGGCATAAAGTGGTATAAATAAATAAAGCTGATAAATAAATAAATAAATAAAACTAATAAATAAATAGATGAATAAATATCTGCTGTACTGCATGAGTCGTCTAATCTGTGCTTAATTCGGATTACATAATTACAGAGTCTCTGTTTATCCTTTCATCTGCAAGAAAAAGCACCTGACTGTATTTTTAAGTTAGATAGGAATGGTGAGAAATCCCTCCAGAAATCCCTCCAGAAATCCCTCCAGAAATCCCTCCAGAAATCCCTCCAGAAATCCCTCCAGAAATCCCTCCAGAAATCCCTCCAGCTCCAAAAGGAACCAAGCTGTACATCTCTTACTTTCTACACAGCTGCGCTACCTCTACCCAGCTTCTGCATGTTTGATTCTCACTTTTCATGTCAGTAAACTTCAATCCATTCAAATCCACGACGTCGGAATACGGATACCTTCATAGTGGGCAAAAAAACCCAAAACCTGCCGCATTCGCAAAATCTCAGCATTAGTGAACATCAGAGCTCTAGCTGAGGAACGAAAGATAAGTCAGTTGAAAGAAAAGAACCATTTTTGAAAGAAATCAAACTCTTTTCCAACACCCAACAGAAATATTCAAAGCCAATGATTCCTCCATTAGTCTGTCCCTCCCTCCCTCCCTCCCAGTCTGCAGCCTATACTCTCCTTTCTTTATTTCTCCTTTCTTCAGTCACTCCGTGTGTTCAT
>JASPKP010009159.1:0-10690 GCA_030674155.1 Stramonita haemastoma
ATCAGATAAACCAAAAATGTGCAACAATACAAAACCAGGGCATATTTCTAACATTGACTGTCTAGAAATATTTAAAAAAATTCCGTTTAATATCAAAAGGTATCCTCAATACTGATTTAAAACCAAAGACGTGTAAAGTTTCTAGAAACTTTTTTCTTTTTCGGAAGGGGGGGGGGGGAGAAAAGATATCTGAATATTCAAAATATATTTAAAAAACGTATATTAGATTTGCTTTAAAATATATATATATATATTTAAATACGGGAGAATAACGTGTAGACATATAAGCATCAAAAGTCCTCACTAGCAAGCCAAGAAAAATCTAAACAAAAAAAGAATAAAACAAACAAATAGATAAAATTAAAGTACAATTTTTTTTTCAATCAGGTCAAAACTACTGGCCATCACAGCAATAGATAAAAGTGAATGACAAAAAAATTTCAGTCAGGTCAAAATTACTGGCCATCACAGCAATACCAAAATATTTGTCCATGGACCAGTTAATCCAGCTTTTACAGAGAGTAAATGAGAAACTATATATTAATTATTATCTATTATCTATTATCATCTATCTATCTATCTACTATCTATTATCTATCTTTATCTATCTACTATCTATCTATCTATCTATTATCTATCTATCTATCTATCTATCTATCTATCTATATATATAAAAAGATCATGGAGCACCATCTTTTTTATTCATCTTTTTGTCTTTCTTTTTTGTTTTCTTGTATGTGGGTGCTCTACACGTCTTTCTTCATTGGCCGAAAAAAAAAAAATTCAGTCTCTCTAAAATTACACATGGTCATAGCAAGACAAAAATGTTTCTTGAGCACATCAGTCAATCCAGTTTTACGACAAAAGATATAACAAAGCACACATAACTATTACATATAAACCCCAACAACAAATAAATGGCAAAATAATACATTTTGTGGGCCCCAAGCTTTTTTACTATCCATTAGACCATGAGTGGTGGTCTGGGTGCTAGTCTTTAGACGAGATGATAAACCGAGGTCCCGTGTGTTACACATCATTATTTAGCGCACACAAAAGAACCCATGGCAACAAGAGGGTTGTCCCTGACAACATTCTGTGGAAAAAAGTCACTCTAATAGGGAAACAAATACACTTGCAGACAGGAAAAAGAAAAAAAAATAATGGGTGGCGCTGCACTTGTGGCCACGCACTCTACCCCCGGGAGAGCAGCTCGAATTTAACACAGAGAAATCTGCTGTGACAAAGTGGTATAAAATATAAAAATAAAATAAAATCAATATATATTAGGCCTCAGTTGCATGCAGATCATGGAGCACCATCTTTTTACATCTGTTTGGTGGGTGCTTCACACGTCTCTCTTCATTGGCAAAAAAAAACACTCAAAAAAGCAAAAACAGAAAAAGGAAAAAAGTCTTTCCCTTCCCATCTCATTCCTGTCATCTATGAACCTGAATCAGCATTTCTCATCTTCCCTCTGTCCGAGCACTAACTGCCCCAGTGTGAATTGCTGCCTGCGTCTATTCATGTTCAGCGGCAGTGAACAGTCGGCTGGGTTTATTGGTGCTCTAGTGTGTGCTGCTGCTGCTGCATGCGTTTCTACAGGTGTAAACCAGTGATTTACAATTGTCTGGGTTTATTTTTGCTCTAGTGTGTATGTGGTAGTGTTAAATTCTAATCCTTCAATTCTAGCTTTTTTTTGCTTTTGCTGCACACTTTCCTGACATTATCATGTGCCTTTGTTTTTCCTGGGCTTAGTTTGGTTTTTTTCAGGGGATAATCATGCTTGTATTTATTTTACAACCTTTTGCTCTGGCAATTTATCCAGTGGGTATTGCAGCCTGGTCACCACAAGGAAAGGTGACTATTTCCTGACCTAACATCAGTTGTGACAGGACTATACCAAATTTCAGGTTTAAAAAGATCACCTAAATGCATTCAGAAAAAAACAGAGCTAGAGACAACCTGGTGTTACGGACTGCGTATAACAAGGTTCACGACGGGACTATGAATTAAGTGCATAAGGACCAATATTGTTTCCTTTGAATTCACAAGTTAAAAAAACAGGGCCAAATCCCTCTGGAGTTTTGCAAACATTCAAAAAAATCATTTGAAAGCCATTATCCAATCAGAAAATTGAGAAACAAACCCTCAAATAACGCTAGCCCAGCTTATTTCAAGTACCATATAAGGGTTTTATACAGCTTTATAATCATACCATCAGAATAAAACGAGAGGAAAATCGTTAATTATAGGCCAAGCTAATAAATCTAATCTAATCTAACAAAGCTATCTGGGCACCCCAACACTTCAACAGATTGATGTAACAAAAAAAGGAAAACTTGCTTACCAGTGATCATTTACAGGATTGCCAAAAATTTGGGAATTAAAAAAAAAATCTTGATATCAATAATCACATTAAGAGTAGCTTTATCGTTTTTATTTTAACAGCTCTATAAGAAAAAATATCTTGAAATGAAATTAATGTATAAACATTAGTCGATGGAAAATTTTGGAACATTACACAGTGACCAACGCTTCATTATAAAGGGAGGAGCTTTATTTCGCGACACCAATTCAATAGGAATGGAAGGATTTATACTTTATACCAAATAATTAAATAGGAAAAGAAAAGCTTTATACTTTAGACACCAACTCACTACAGGGGAAAGAACTGTAAACCTTGAAAAGAACTAGTTTCATTTGAAGCAGAATCTACAGGTGGAAAGTGACAAAGATAAAACGGTGCATGGACTTCATCACACCCGTATGTGCAAAAATATTACATTTTGACACCAACTAACTCATATGAAAGGAACTACTCTATACATCAATTACAACTCAATATGAAGAGAAGAATTTATATTTTGATATCAGCTAACTCAATATGAATGGAAGAACTTTGTACTTTACATAGCATTACATTGAATGTGAAGGGGAAACAACTTTACACTTTGATACCAGCTAATTCAATGTGCGGAAAAACACTATACTTCGGTAGTAACTAATTCAATACAAAAACAACTTTTTAGATACCAGATCACTCCATACGACGTACACGTGTTTTAGACCTTGATACCAATGAAATCAATTTCAAAGAAAAAGCTTTACACTTTGATACCAACTAAATCAGTGTCAAGAAATATACTGCTACAAACCAGTTTCATACGAAAAACAGAACTATATTCCTTGGTACCAACTTAATTTGAAAGAAAAAAACTTTATGCTTTGATACAACTATTTCAATAAAATGAGGGAAAGCTTGATGCGTGGACACTGATTCCATAACTATGGAAGAAAGACGTTATCACTTTGACACCGGCTCGTTCACCACGAAGGGAACGACTTTATGCTTGGATAGAACTAACTCAACATAAAGGAAGAAACTTGTTAACGCCAACTAAAGGAGTATGAAGGAAAGAACTTTATACTCCGATACAAAAAAATAAAGAAATGTGAAAGGGGGAACTATTTTTCTTGTAATATTTGAATCTGAGAGAAAAAACAACAGTTTGGTAATTATCTTGATACCAAATTTAGAACTTTATTCCTTGACTCAACTAGCTCAGTAGCAAGGGGGTAATTCTATTCTTTGACACTAGCTTATTTCATAGAATGGAAGAAAAAAAACTTAATGACAACTTCAAGAGGAAGGAAAGAGATCTAAACTAACCAGCTAAGTGACTCAATGTAAAAAAAACAACAACTGTATACCTGATATATCTAACTAATAGAATTTAAAGCCAAAATTATGTGTCACATTATGGAGATAAAACCGTGGTGTTAACTCCCTACAGTAAACACTTTTTTTTTTTAGTATTGCCACTATTTTGAAAGGTTAGCTGAAGGCTGGCTTTTTTCTGTTGTTGATGTGATGTTATAGTCCCAGCGTAGATATCTGATGTATGGACTGTGGTCGCAAGTCATCCTACTTCAGAGCTGTCGGTCCTCTAACATTGTTACAATTCTTGAAGCATCAGTGCCACGCAAGCATAAGGATGCTATAACTATTATTCCTTATTTTTCTGCATGTCATCTCTCGCAAATCCTTCCTCTATCACGGTATTCTCCGGAATAAAATAATTTCAACGGTCAGTAACCCCAAACCTCTCTTTCCCTGTGCTGCTGTTCCCTTATAGAGCTGTGTCCCCATACCGCAGAACTGAGTCAGAGTTAAGGAACCCGTGTCAAAGAGTTAATAGTTAGGATCAACATGGTGAAGTGTTAGGGTTTGCGGCATGGGGCAAGAACTAGGGTTAGAGTAGAGTGTTGACAGCTCCAGGGAACAGCACTACAGGGAAAAGGAGTATCGGGAAAAGTACTGCTCTTTCTTCAAACATCCTGCACTCGGCTTGTGCATCATTTTGTCTCTTAAGCGGATCTCCGCAAAATCAAGGTAAAATAATTTGTTTCCGCAAAATAGGCAATGCTATACCAGTAATGACTATGCAAGATTTGCAACACACCAGATGTCTGAATCTGAGTGTACATTTCCAGGAGTTTTCGTCACGTTTCTGTTTTGTTGAGTACTTCTGATCGGAAATTAGATTAATTTTAGAAATTTTGCATTTTTGGCGCCAAAAAAAGCGACGTTGTAAGCCAGTAAAAGATTTGTTGGACGAATGTTTTTTTTTTCAAAAGCAATCAAAATAGAACAAATGTGTGTGTGTGTGTGTGTGTGTGTGTGTGTGTGTGTGTGTGTGTGTGTGTGTGTGTGTGTGTGTGTGTGTGTGTGTGTGTGTGTGTGTGTGTTGTGTGTGTGTGTGTTGTGTCTGTGCTGTGTCTGTGTGTTGTGTCTGTGTCTGTGTCTGTGTGTCTGTGTGTCTCTGTATGTGTGTTTAAGTTGTGTTTGGGACCTAATCCTCACCCTATCTCAGTATAAGAAAAATGTCCTCATACTACCAAAAGCTGTGATATGAAGAAAATGACCATTTCACTTTGAAACCGACAAATTGATAAAAAAAAAAGAATTATGATAGTAGCAAAATATTCAAAACAGAACTTAATACTTAGGAACTATTTCAATATGGAGGAAGATCTATAATCTTTGACACCATTGGTACAAATAAAGAGGTAAAGAAAAGAGAACTTTTTACTTTAATAGCAATAACTCGATACAAAAGATTTGTTTGAATTTTGACACGAATTAAATCAATATAAAAGAAAGAATCTTATAAATCGGTACCAACTAACTTATTATGAATGAAAGAAACTTTTGCTTGGACACCAAATAACTCTACATAAAAACTTACTTTATGATTTGATACTAGCATTCTCTATGAAGGGGAGACTATCACACTTTTACACAAACTGAATAGGAAAGGAAAAAATCATATATTTTAAAAGCAACCAGCTCAATATAAAAGAAACGGCTTTGGACTTTGATACCAACTTAATACGAAGGACGGAACCTTATACTTTCAAACCAAATAACTCAACATGTAGAAAAAAAGAAGTGTTCAATGAAAAAAATTGATACAAACTAAGTGTGAAGACAGATGTTTAATACTCTGATACCAACTACTCAATGTAAACTAAATAACTTAGTACTTTGATGAAAAATGTTTGAATGACAAGAAAACCATGCATGTGTTCAGCAGCTAACTCGATATTGGGGAAAGAGCCTTACACCTTGATATCTTAGATAAGGAGTAAGAAACTATATACACCGACAGTAACTAACACACGGGGACTGGATGTAAAAAAGCACAAGAGTGCTTATCCCATTATCCTAGATATAAAAGAGTTGGGTTTTTTAAATAAAAAAATAAAAGAATATGAACTATTTGTATACTTTGTAATAAGCTAATTCGATATGGAAGAAACAGCTTTTGCTTTAATAGTAACAAACTTGATATGAAAATAACTTCAATATAAAAGAAAAGCTATACTTTGATACCACTTAACCGACTATACAAACGGCCTCTTACTTGAATACAAACTAACTCACTATAAAGGAAAGGAGCTAAGACTTATATACAATCAAGCCCAATATGAAAGAACTTTACATTGATGTCAACTCAACCCGTATGAAAAAAAGATCTTTATGCCTTGAAGCCATCTAACCAAAAACGAAGGAAATTTTTCTATATTTCCATACCCCCTACTTCAATAATCATAAAGGGAAAAATGTATGGTTTTAATGAACTGTTCTTTTTTCTTTCACTCGTCCTGGCAACTAAATAGTTTGTGATAAAATGCAGGGACAAAAACTGGCAGAGCAGAGTGATTTACGTTTCTCCTGGAGTTAACATCAGTGCCAACTCCACCCCCCCTCCCCCTCCCCCATCCCCGCGCAGTTCAGTGATCTAAAGGTAACACATCTGCCTAGAAAACGAGGTGCAGCTTTGATCTCCGTTCAGTGTTCTGTAGTGGTGTCTTCCCTGGTGTAAAAGTTCATGGTGTTTTTCGTGGGTGGTAGCTGGTAGTCTTCCTTGGTGTAGCGTAATCTTCCTTTGGTGTAGCGTAATCTTCCTTGGAGTAGCGTAGTCTTCCTTGGTGTAGCGTAGTCTTCCTTGGAGTAGCGTAGTCTTCCTTGGTGTAGCGTAGTCTTCCATGAGTAGCGAGGTCTTCCTTGGTGTAGCGTAGTCTTCCTGATGTAGCGTGGTCTTCCTTGGTGTAGCGAGGTCTTCCTTGGTGTAGCGTATTCTTCCTTGGTGTAGCGAGGTCTTCCTGGTGTAGCGAGGTCTTCCTTGGTGTAGCGAGGTCTTCCTTGGTGTAGCGAGGTCTTCCTTGGTGTCAGTCTTCTTGGTGTAGAGTTCCTTCTTGGTGTGCTTCTGGTAGCGTGGTCTTCCTTGGTGTAGCGAGGTCTTCCTGGTGTAGCGTAGGGTCTTCCGTGGTGTAGCGAGGTCTTCCGTGGTGTAGCGAGGTCTTCCTTGGTATAGCGAGGTCTTCCTATGTGTAGCAAGGTCTTCCATTGTGTAGCGAGGTCTTCCTTGGAGTAGAGTGGTCTTCCTTGGTGTAGTCTTTCTTGGAGTAGCGTATACTTACCTAGCGTAGAGTATTCTTCCTTGGTGTAGCGCAGTCGTCCTTGGTATTGTTTTCCGTTGTGTACCGTAGTTTCTCTTCGAGTAGCGTAGTCTATCTTGGTGTAGAGTAGTCTCCCTTGGTGTAGCGTAGTCTCCCTGGTGTAGCGTAGTCTCCTTTGTGTAGCGTAGTCTTCCTTGGTGTAGCGTAGTCTCCTTTGGTGTAGCGTAGTCTTCCTTGGTGTAGCGTAGTCTTCCTTGGTGTAGCGTAGTCTTCCTTGGTGCAGCGTAGTCTTCCGAGGTGTGACATAGTCTTCCTTGACGTAACGTAGTCTTCATTGACGTAACATAGTCTTCCTTCGTGCAGCGTAGTCATCCGAGGTGTGACATAGTCTTCCTTGACGTAACGTAGTCTTCCTTGACGTAACGTAGTCTTCCGTGTAGTAGCGTAATTTCCGTGGTGTTGTTTTCCGCGGTATAATATTGTCTTCCATGGTGTTGTTTCCTGTAGCGTAGCGTAGTTTCCGTGGTGTTTTCCGTGGTTTGGGGTAGTCGTCTATGGTGGTGTTTACCGCAGTGTAGCCGAGTCTTTCCTGGTGTTCTATTCCATGGTGGAGCGTAGTTTTCCATGGTGTTGTTTTCCGTGGTGGAGCGTAGTTTTCCATGGTGTTCTTTTCCGCGGTGTAGCGTAGTTTTCCATGTGTGTTTTCCGTGGTGGAGCGTAGTTTTCCATGGTGTTGTTTTCCGTGGTGGAGCGTAGTTTTCCATGGTGTTGTTTTCCGTGGTGGAGCGTAGTTTTCCATGGTGTTCTTTTCCGCGGTGTAGCGTAGTTTTCCATGGTGGTGTTTTCCGTGATGTAGCGTTGTCTTTCGTGATGTTTTCAGTGGTATAGTGTAGTTTCTATGGTGGTGTTTTCTATGATGTAGCGTAGTATTCCTTGGTGTGGTGTAGTCTTCCATGGTGTTGTTTTCTGTGATGTAGCGTAGCCTTAAATAATAAATAAATAATTACATAGAATGTATATAGCGCTTTATCTTGCAAAAACAAATCAAAGCGCTTGGAAAATTACCCAAAAAACAAATCAAAGCCTTCCATGGTAGACTCGGGTGTGGTGTTTTCCGGGGTGCAGTCATCCATGGTGCAGACTTCTGTGGTAAGTTCTTCACTGGTGTTGTACAGCCATGGCTCAGAGGAGCCTGAAAAGGAAAAAGTTTAGTTGAAGAATGAAAACTCACAGTTTGGATTTCTTTTGTTTTGGCTATCATTTCTCGGCTAGAGCTCCAAGGCTCACCAATGGTGAGATTTGGGGTATCCGACCTTTTTTGGGGTGTTTTTATGTTTTGTTTTGTTTTACTAACTTTAAGGTAGCTGCATTCCGACGGGAGATCTAATGTCATGAATGTTCATGCAGTGAACAAAGATGGTTTACTCTAGGTACACCTCAAAACACCTCTTCGAAAGGATTGCCCCCCCCCCCCCTGGCGTTAATACTAGTCCTGACTTCACTCTCCAGAAGTCTTTAGGATGGGTCTATAAACTGGTAAACAACAAAACCATACATGGTCCAGGCTGATTGATGTGAGGTACCGATGTAAGCAAGGAGCTCATGCCCATTAATGTTTAGCTTTGATGTATGTTGACTGTTTTCATCCATGACAAAGTTTTAGCATGAATTGTACTTTCCAGGTAAGGGTAAAACCTTCTGAAGCCTGAGTTCAGCTGCCTACATCAAGTGCTTGAAGAAAATGGCCACATATGCAAACTTCTCACCCAGAAGTTTCGCGTACCATGCAGTCAGTGATATTCCTAAGTAAGGTGTAGGGGCACAGGGGATTTTCTTGAGTACACTCAGAACGTTCAGCTCAACCTGCCCAACAACAGATGACAAACTGGTTTTACCTTATTGAGTGCTTCCCCTTGCTCGTGCCGCGTCCTCAGGCGTTGAAGTACCTAGGACGGGAACTGTCTTGATGACAGAAGGTTTCTGTATAAAACCCCTGGCATTTCAGAATTAAATGCCTGCCTCCACATACATACAGAGAGAGACAGCGAGACAGCGAGACAGCGAGACAGACAGACAGACAGACAGACAGAGAGAGAGAAACTCGAAACTCGAAACTCGAAACTCGAAATTTTAATGAGGGTAATTGGATAAGCCAGAGGCTTCTTTACACCAGGCCCTCATGGGCAAAAATGAAACAAATATGAATAAATCAATGATAATAAACAAATAAATGTAAGATAGCAAAAAACAAGCAATCATTCATATTGTCATCTAATTACTGATAATCAGGAAATCATTGAAAAATGACATAATTTAACAAACCAAATGAATAAGCAAAACCAGTCAAACATGAAAAACTCCCCTCCCATAAACAGTTCATCCCCAAAAGTCAAGACATAACACCCTTCCACCCACCCACACCCACAATGCATAAACACACACACACACACACACACACCACACACACACACACACACACACACACCACTCACTCAATCACTCAATCACTCTCTCTCTCTCACACACACACACACACACACACACACACATACACACACACACACACACGCACACACACAAATCATCCTGAATACATATCCATACACATGTACAGCTTGTCCGATACAATGGGATATGCTTAAAGAGTAATCATGAAAATAAGCATTACATCCTTTCAGAAACAACAACAACAACAAAAACCAACCAATCAAACAAACAACCCCCCCCCCCCAACAAAAAAAACAAAAACAAAAACAAACAAACAAACAAAAAACCAACAACAACAACAACAAAAACACAACCAGAACCTTTTACAATCTCATTATTTATCAAAAACACACAAACACACACGCACGCACAACACACGCACGCACGCACACACACACACACACACACACACACACACACACACACACACACACACACACACACACACACACACACACCACACACTCACTTACTCACTCAATCGCTCACACACACACACACCAAAGGGATTCAAAGGGAGCTCACCAATATCAAAAACACACCAGTTCAAAGGGAGCTTACTAATGTTGGGAAAAAAAAATTTTTTTTACTGCTTCTTCAATGTACAATATGGAAATAGCAGTTTGATTTGACTTGTTTTGACACATATACGCATTCACGCACGCACGCACTCGCGTGAGCGTGCGCATGCGCGCGCACAATACACACACACAATATTTACAAAACTGCATACACACGGGGACCGGACGAAGAAAAGCACACGATTGCTCACTCCGTCACCCTCGATACAAAAGAACAAATAAAATAAATAAAAATAAACACACACCAGTTCAAAGGGAGATCACTAATGTCAATCACATTGAATTGAACAAGTATGTGTGGTACGCTTTTTTGAATGATGATACAGTACTTTTATTTTTAATTGAGATGGGGATTTCATTCCATAGTCTGGTACCAGAATATACAAGAGAGGACATAAAAAGATCAGTTCTTGGTCGAGGAATAACAACCACACTTTTATTTCGAACTGTTTTCACTGGAAATTTCTGACAAAGATATCGTGGCGCTAGATTATTCATAATTTTATACATAAATAGGCCTTTATTAAAGCGACATTTTAGACTTAAGGGAAGAATATCCAAATCTTTATAGTCACAAACTTCTAGGGAATTAGTTTTGAGGAGAATTACCTTTAGTGAACGTTTATACACTCTTTCTATTCGTTTCATACAGT
>JASPKP010009161.1:0-10686 GCA_030674155.1 Stramonita haemastoma
GGCTCGGGGGAAAAAGGGGGGAAAATGCGGCGGCCCCAAAGGGGGCGAAAACGGCGTTTTGGGGGCACAAAAGCTTCTAGTTCTTTTAAAAACTTATTTTAAAAAAGGGGGGGGGTTTTGCAAAAGGCGCGCGTGCGTGCGGTTTTGCGGGGGTTTTGTGTGTCGGTTTTTTGTGTTTGTGGGGTGTGGACGGGGGGCCCGCAAATTACTGTGGTGCATGATATTTTTATGGGGAAATTTTTTTTGGATGGTGTTGTAAAAGGGGTGATTTTCGTGTACACTGTTCTCTGTTTTCCCATGCGACAAAAAAAAAGGGTCCCCCACCCCAAAAAGGGGGTTTCCCCCCCCTTTGGGGCCGTGGTGTCGGGGCCCCCCAATTTCCATCCACAAAAAATCAAAAAAAGGTTTTTTCCCCCCTTTTGTCTGGGATACAGTAAAAACGTCCCCGCTACCCTGGGGCCCTGGAACTGCGGAAAAAAACGGGCGGCAAGGGCCCCCAAAAAAAGGGGTTTTTCGTCACAAAGCTTTCTAAATTCTTTAGCTCTTAAAATTTTTTTGGGGGGTGGGATGCATGCGCCGTCGTGCGTTCCTGGTGTTTTTTTGTGGGGGTTTTTTTTGTTTGGGGCGTGGGACGGGACCCTGCAAAATTTCTGTGGTGGGATATATTGTATGGGGAAATTTTTTTTGGATGTGTTTTGTAGGGGTGATTTTTTTTTAAAAAACCCCCCTTTCTTTGTTTCTATGCGACAAAATTTGGCTCTTACAAGCGGGGTTGCCATCTTCGGGGCCCCCCGGGGGCGCCACAATTTTCCCGTGCCCCCCACAAACAAAAATTGGGGGTTTTTCCCAAAAATTTTGGGATACAGTAAATACCGGGCCTGCTACCCCTGGGCTCTGGAACTGCGGGGAAAAAAACGGGGGGGCAAGGTTCCCCGAAAAAAAAAAAAAGGGGGGGTTTTTCGGCCAAAAAACTTTTTGTTCTTTACTCTTATTTTATGGGAGGGTGGGTATCATCGCGCGTGCGTGGGGGGTTTGCCGGTGTTTTTGTGTGGGGGGTTTTTTTTTGTTTGCGTGTGGACCCCGGGGGGCCCCCCCGATTACTGGGTGCAAAAAAAATTTTTAAGGAAATTTTTTTTGGGTTTTGGTGTTGGGGGGGGGAAATTTTTTTTTTAACCCCTTACCCCTGTTTCTATCGACAAACTAGGCCTGTACCAAAAAGGGGGGTTTTTTCTTCGGGCCGTGGGGTCGCCACAATTCCCGTGCCCACACACAAAAAATGGTTTGGGGGATTTTTCCCTGCATACAGTAGAAAAAGGTTTTCCCGCTACCCTGGGCTTTTGGAAACCCGCGGAAAAGTGCGGCGGCAAAGGGTCTCGAAAAAAAGGCGTTTGCGTCACCCAAACTTTTTAGTTCTTTAGCTCTTATTCATGGGGGGGTGGGTATGCTGCGCGCTTTTTTGGGGGTTTGCTGGTGTTTTGTGTGTGGGGGTTTTTTGTGTTTGTGCGTTTGGGGGGGGGGGCCCCCGGGGGGGTTACGTGGTGCATGATATTTTTATGGAAAATTTTTATTGGATTTGTTGTAAAAGGGGAATTTCGTGTACACTGTACTCCCGTTTCTATGGCGACAAACTAGCTCTGTACAAAAAGGGGGTTTCCCTCTTTTTTGGGGGCCCGGGGTGTCGCCACAATTTTTCCCCCGCCACACCCATCAAAAAATTTTGGTTTTTCCCCCCTTTTTCTCATACAGTAGAATAAAAATCCTGCTCCCCTGGGGTCTGGAAACTTTCGGAAAAGTGGGGGGGGGCAAGGGCTTTTTAAAAAGGGGGGTTTTTTTCACAAAAGCTTCTTTGTTCTTTTAAAAAACTTATTCATGGGGGGGTGGGGGGCATGCGCGCGTGCGTTTCGTTTTGCTGGTGTTTGTGGTTTGGGGGGTTTTTTTTTTTTTTTCGTGGGGGACGGGACCCCTTGCAATTACTTTTTGGGGCATTATAGGAGAATTATTATTGGGGGGGGGTTTTTAGGGGGGGTTTTCGTGTACAAATGACTCTTTTTTTAGCGACAAACTAGGCTCTGTACAAGCGGGGGGTTTTTATCTTCGGGCGGGGGGCCCCCGGGTTTTTCCCCCAACCCCAAATTCCCCCGGGGAAAACACATCAAAATGGTTTTTCCCGTTTTTCTGCAAAAAGTAAATACGGTCCTGCTTTTCCCCCCGGGCCCCCGGGGAAAAACGGAAAAGTGCGGGCGGCAAGGGCCCCGGGAAAACGGCGTTTGCGGGCACAAAGCTTCCCAGTTTTTTTTGCCCCTTTTTTCAGGGGGGTGGGGATGCCTGCCGCGTGCGTGCGTTTTGCTGGTGTTTTGTGTGCGGTTTTTTTTTTTGTGCGTGGGACCCCGGGACCCCCGGGGGAAAATTTTTTTTGGGGGGCATTAAAATTTGGGGGGGAATTTAAAAATTGGGGGGGGGTTGTAGGGGGGATTTTTTGTGTACAAAATGTACTCTGTTTTTTTATGGGGGACAAACTAGGGTTGTACAAAAGGGGGGGTGCCATCTTCGGGGGGGCCCGGGGGGGCCCACAATTCCCCGTGCCACAAAACATCAAAAGGGGTCCATTTTTTTCTGCAAAAGTAGAATTACCGGTTTTCCCCCCCCCCCTGGGGGGGTGGGAAAAACGAAAAACGGGGGCAAGGGCCGAAAACGGCCCTTTGCGTCACAATGCTTTTTAGTTTTTTAGGGTCTTATGTCATGAGGGTGGGTATGCATGCGCGCGTGCTGCGTTCGCTGGTGTTTTTTTGTGTGGGGGTTTTTTGTGTTTTTTTCGTGTGGACGGGGGCCCTGCAATTACTTGGGGGGTGCATGATAAAATTGTATGGAATTATTATTGGGGGTGGGTTGGGGGGGTGGGTTTTCGTGAAAAATGTACCTTTTTTCTATGGGGACCCCAAACAGGCCTGGGACAAGCGGGGTTTTTATTCCCCCCGGGGGGCCCCCGGGGCGCCACAATTCCCCTCCACACACATCAAAAAAGGGGTTTTTCCCTTTTTTTTGCAACATAGAATACGGTCCTGCTCCCTGGGGGGTGGGGAAAAACGGAAAATTGGGGGGCGGGGGAAGGTCTCGAAAACGGCGTTTGGGGTCACAATGCTTCCCCCGTTTTTTTAGCTCTTTTCATGGAGGGTGGGTAGAACAAAGCGCGCGTGCGGGGCGTTCGCTGGTGTTTTGGGGGTTTGGTTTTTTGTTTTTTTGGGGGGTGTGGAAAAAGGGCCCTGCAGAAATTTTTTTTTTGGTGCATGATATTGTATGGAAATTTTTATTGGGGTGGTGTTGTAGGGGGGATTTTCGTGTACAAAGGGAAAAATTTTTTCTATGGGGGACCAAAAAAAAGGGGGGTGTACCCAAAAAAAGGGTTTCCATCTTCGGGCCCGTGGTGTGCCACCCCAAATTTTTTCCATTCCACACACAACAAAAATGGTTTTTTCCAGTTTTCTGCATACAGTAAATACGGGTCCGGGACCCCCGGGGTTTTGGGGAAAAAGCGGAAAAGTGCGGGGGCAAGGTCTCGAAAACGGGGTTGCGTCACAAGCTTCTAGTTCTTTAGGCTCTTATTTTAAAGGGAGGGTTGGGGATTTCATGCGCGGGGTGCGTGCGTTCGCTGGGGGGTTTTTTTTGGCCGGGGTTTTTTTTTTTTGTGCGTTTGGACGGGGCCTGGGAGATTACTGTGGTGCATGATAAAATTTTTTGGAATTATAATTTTGGGGGGGGGTTGTAGGGGGGGATTTTCTGGGAAAAATGTACTCTGTTTCTATGCGACAAACTAGGGCCTCTGTTTTTAAAAACCGGGGGGTTTTTCCCCCCTTTGGGGGCCGTGGGTCGCCCCCAATTCCAAATTTCCCCCCACATCAAAAATGGGTTTTTTCCCCGTTTGTCCCGCATACAGTAAAAACGGTTTTCCCCCCTTTTCCCCGGGGGGTGAAAATTTCGAAAATGCGGCGGCAAGGTCCGAAAACCGGGGGTTTTTGTCACAATGCTTTTATTCTTTAGCCTTTATTCATGGGGGGGGTGGGGTTTTTATTTCGCGCGTGGGGTGCGTTCGCTGGGGGTTTTTGTGTTTCGGTTTTTTGGGTTTGTGCGTGTGGCCGGGGCCCCCAAGTTACTGTGGTACAATGATATTTTTATGGAAAATTTTAAATTTTGGGGGGGGGTTGTAGGGGGGTTTTTTTTTTTACACCGTACTACTGTTTTTTTATGCGACAAAAAAAAGGGGGAGGGACAAGCGGGGGTTTTTTAAACTTCGGGCCGTGGGGTCGGGGCCCCCAAAATTTTCCCCTGCCCCCAAAAAATCAAAAAAAGGTTTTTCCCTTTGTCGCCCTAAAAAGAAAAAAAAGGGGGTGCTACCCCGGCCCTGAACTGCCCCGGGAAAATGCGGGCGGCAAGGGGCTCCCAAAAAAGGCGTTTTTCGGACAATGCAATCTAGGTTCCTTTTTTTCTTATTCATGGGAGGGTTTTGGGGTTTTTGCCGCGTGGCGTGCGTTCGCTGGTGTTTGTTTTGTGCGGGGTTTTTTTTTTTTTTGCTGTGGACGGGACCCGGGGATTACTGTGGGTTGCAAAAAAAATTGTAAAGGAATTATTTTTGGATGGTTTTGAGGGGGGAAAATTTTTTTGGGGACACTGGACTCTGTTTTTTATGCACAAAACTAGGGGCCCCCACAAAGCGGGGTTTTCCCCCCCCGGGGCGGGTTTTTCGGGAACAATTCCAAAAGGGGCCACCCACATCCAAAAAAGGGGTTTCCAGTTTTTTTCTCTAAAAAAGGTTTTAAATACGGTCCTGCTACCCTGGGGTCTGGAACGCGGAAAAGTGGGGGCGGCAAGGGCTCAAAAAGGCGTTTGCGTCACCAAAAACCCCTTTTTGTTTTTTTTAGCTCTTATTCATGGGGGGGGTGGGGTTTTGCAAAGGGCCCCCCCCGTTGCGTTCGCTGGTTTTTGTGTGTGCGGGGGGTTTTTTTGTTTTTGGTGTGGGACGGGACCCTGGAATTCCCCTTTTGGGGGGATGAAAAAATTTATGGAATTAATTTTTTGGGGGGGGTTTTTAGGGGGGATTTTTTGTGTAACACTGTAAATCTGTTTCTATGCGACAAACTAGCTAGGACAAGCGGGGTTGCCATCCCTTTGGGGGCCCCCGGGGTCCCCCCACAATTTTCCCAAATGCCACAAAAAATCAAAAAAAGGTTTTTCCATTTGTCTGCAAACAGTAGAATAACCCGGGCCTGCTACCCTGGGCTCTGGAACGCGGGGAAAAAGGGGCGGGGGGGCAAAAAGGCCCCCAAAACGGCGTTTTTTTTCCAATGCCTTTTAGTTTCTTTAGCTCTTATTCATGGAGGGGGGTAAAAAATGCGCGCGTGCGTGCGTTCGCTGGGTTTGTGTGGGGGGGTTTTTTGTGTTTTTTCTGTTTTACGGGGGCCCCCGGGGGGGTTACCGGGGGGGGGAAATATTGTTAAAGGAATTATTATTGGATGGTGTTTTTTGGGGTAAAATTTTTTTTTTACACTGTACCTGTTTCTTTCCGACAAACAAGGCTCTGTACAAGCGGGGTTGCCCCTCTTCGGGCCGGGGGTTTTTGCCCCCAAAATTTTCCAGTGCCACAACATCAAAAAAAATTGCCCCTTTTTGGGGGCATACAGTAGAATACGGTCCCTTTCTACCCTGGGTTCTGGAACTGCGGGAAAAAAAACGGGGGGCAAGGTCCCCCAAAAACCACGGCGTTTGCGTCACAATGCTTTTTTTCTTTTTAAAAACTTATTCATGGGGGGTGGGTATGCATCGCGCGTGCTGCGTTTTTTTGGGGTTTGTGTGAGCGGGGTTTTTTTTTTTTTTGGGGGGTGTTTTGGGGGGGGGCCCTGCCGATTACTGTGGTGGGATGATTTTGTAAGGAATTATTATTTTGGGGGGGGGGGTTTTAGGGGGGATTTTTTCCCGTACAAATTTACTCTGGTTTTTTTTTCAAAAAAAAAACTCTGACAAGCGGGGTTTTTTATCTTCGGGGCCGTGGTGTCGCCAAAAATTTCCCGTGGCCCCCACACTCAAAAAAAATTGTCCAGTTTGTCCCTTTTTTACAGTAAATACGGCCTGCTACCCTGGGCCTGGGAACCCTGCGGAAAAGTGGGGCGGGGGAAGGTCTTTGAAAACGGCGTTTGCGCACAATGCTTTTTTGTTTTTTTTGCTCTTAATTTTTTTGGGGTTTTGGAAAAAAAGCGCGCGTGCGTGGGGTTTGCTGTGTTTGTGTTGCGGTTTTTTTTTTTTTTTGCTGTGGAAAAGGGGGCCCCCCGATTTTGGTGCATGATTTGTTTTGGAATTATTATGGGGGGGGGGTTTTGGTTTTTGGGGATT
This sequence comes from Stramonita haemastoma, assembly GCA_030674155.1. Classification (NCBI taxonomy): domain Eukaryota; kingdom Metazoa; phylum Mollusca; class Gastropoda; order Neogastropoda; family Muricidae; genus Stramonita; species Stramonita haemastoma. Next base: position 6,379 of record JASPKP010009161.1, read on the forward strand.
TTGTGACACTGGGACTCTGTTTTTTTTGCGACAAAAATAGGCCTGTACAAGGGGGTTGCCATCTTCGGCCGGGGGGGGGGGGCGCCACAATTCCAGTGCCACACACATCAAAAATGGTTGTCCCGTTTGTCTGCCCCCCAAATAGAATAAAAATCCCCGCACCCGGGCTCTGGAACTGCGGAAAAGTGCGGGGGGGCAAGGTCCGAAAACGGGGTTTGCGTCACAATGCCTTTTTTGGGTTTTTTGGGGGTTCCCCCGGGTTGGGGGGGGGGGGGGGGGGGGGGGGGGGGGGGGGGGGGGGGGGGGGAAAAGGGGGGGGGGGGGGGGGGGGGGGGGGGGGGGGGGGGAATGGGGGGGGGGGTTTCGGGAAAAAGGAAAAAGGCCCCTTGGGGGGGGTATGCAAGCGCGCGGCGTGCTTTGCCTGTGTTTGTGTTTGCGGTTTTTTGGGGTTTTTGCGTGTGGAGGGGAAACCCCCGGGAGATTACTGGGGGGCATGATATTGAGGGAAATTTAAAAAATTTGGAAAAGGGGTTTTTAAAGGGGGGGATTTTCTGTACACTGTACTCGTTTCTAGCGACAAACAGGCTCTGTAAACAAGGGGGGGGCCCCCTCTTCGGGGCCGGGGGTGTCCCGAAAATTTTCCCCCCGTGGGCCAAAAAAAAACCCCATTTAAAAAATGGGTTTTCCGGGGAACAAACGGCGATATTGCGTGCACAATACTGTCTAGAATCTTTATCTCTTATATTCATGGTGAGGGCCTGGTATTGGGGGCAGTTCCGCGCGTTTGGCCTGGATTGCGTATACGCGCTGGTAGATTGTTTTTATCGATTTTTTTGATTTAATGTACCGTTTAATGTCCGCGTACCCCAATCCTCAATACACTTTTATCCGGGAACAATACATTCCAACAACTTAGTTCATTATAAATACTTTGAATCAACAACTATACCACCATGACCAACACAGAAACAATACATTCTCTCACCCCATCACTGTCACAATACCCCGCTTTGAATCCCACAACTTTTCGTTGCCAGTGTGTTCAGCACATTAACACTGTCCAGTCGTGCCGACACCACTATCCCCCCAGGTATACACCTAATGACATCCATCCAACAGTACTCAGCAGTGCGATGTACATTGGTTAGTGAGTTTATATGTGGTCTTATGATTGGGCAGCGCATGAGATGGCTGGAGAGAGTTGGTATGTCACGTCCCCCATGGGCACTGTAACACTCTGGCGTGACTTCCCTAAGTCTTGGCGGCAAGGGACTCCAGAAAACATCGTGGCGTTTTGCGTCACGAACGAATGTCATCTAGTTCTTTAGGTCTTCTAATTCATGGTAGGTGTGGTTATCGCATGCGCGCGTGCTTCGAGCTGTTCTGCTGGTGGTGTTTGAGTGTGCGGTTTTTTTTGTTTTTAGTGCGTGATGGACGTTGTTGATCCCCAGCTGCAGATTACTTTGTGTTGTTCAGCTAATATAAAGAAAGTGAAAAATTATTGGCAATTGTTGATGTAAAGCTAACTTTTATCAAATAACGTAACCCCGGTATCCATACCTCAATAAAACAAACATCATGACCCCCACTTGCACATTCCCCAGACTGGGTGTATGCCGCTCAACCTGTGCCGAGGAGAACCGTCCGCCCACAATTCCAGAGCCACACACAACAAAAATGGTTGTTGCAGCCACATATTGATTACAGCATAACAGTATGAATAAGCGGTCCTGTCTACCCAGTGGCTCATGGAACTGGTCTTTCCCCAGAGTGTCGGTGCTTGCAAATGTCTACTCCTGGGCAACCGGTCTCAAATCGTCAACACAGCTAACAATGCTGATCATAGAACCTACAGAATTCAATGTCGGAGTGCTGGGGTATCATGTCGCGCGTGCGTGTCGATTCGCATGGCTGTATGTGTGTGCGTTACTTTTAGTTGTTTTGTATTCGTGTGGACCGGGCGACCCATTGCATTCATACTGGCGTGGTGCATTTGAAACATTAGTATTGGAATTTATTAATGGAAGTGCTAGTTCGTAGTGGGTGATTTTGCCTCCTGTACCACAGTACTCTGGTTTCTTACTACATGGCGTAACAAACTAGTACCTCAGTACAAGACGGGGTTGTCCAAATTCGTTTACGCTGCGGGGCCGTTGGTGTACGCCACACATTCCCAGAGCCACACGACACAAAAATGGTTTAGTCTCACACATTATTTTTGTGAGCAAGGCAAAAGGCCTACCTTGCCTACTTTGCGCTTACCAGCACGTATCCCTTTCTAATCCCCCCTTTTTCACAGGGCACGCTTTCTGCCGCCTAAATCCCTTTCTCGTTCCAATGTCTACGTCCCACCAGGTTCGCTATATTCGTACCACCCAATCTACACGATCATTACGCACTATCAATTCATGTGCGGCCGGAGGTGTGTGCCTGCGCAAAAGCTCGCGGAGCTGTTACGTTAAACGCTGTAGGTGTATTGTGTTAGCGGTTTTTTGTGTTTGTGCGTGTGGAGCGTGGACCAAGGTTGCTATGCAGATTACATTACTGTTCGCAGCAGCTATCACGAATACTGTCCAACAAATGCAATTCCATTATAGATACTTTTGGTTTAGTCAAACCCCATACCCCATACCCTACATATACACTCATGTCGATAGCTAGGCTACACAAACTGGAGGCTCTGTACCGTGAGTCTGGGTATCCGCAACTACGTTCTGTGTCCGTTGTCGTGTGTCCTGCCGAGCAATGAACCAGATGCCACTACCACAATCGACAAAAAGAGTTGACCTAGTATTGACAGCATACAGTAATCAAACGTAGTCCAGTCTCAACCACCCGCCTGGGCTACAGGAAGCATGCTAACAATCTTGCGGCGGGTCAGACATGTCTCTGTACCTACGGGGAGGCAATTGCTGACACAATTCCATCTTAGTTCTTGAGAGCTCCCTTGATTACCTTGTGATTGGCTCTGGTGTAATATCAGATTCCAGCAACTCGATGACGATTCTGAGCTACTGCCAGGTGAATAATAGTAGTGTGAGCTGTTTATTGTTTTCATTAGTGATTCGTAGATCTGCCCGTGACCCAGCAGATTACTGTAGGTAGCAATAAAAATAAATGTGCATAATTAATGGGATAGTTGTTGAACGTTGGTGATGTTTTTACCGTGTTACACTGTACTACTTCTGTATCTATGCGAACAAACTAATGCTCTTGTACAACGGCTGTAAGCCAAACTAACGGGGTGACCGAGGTGTCGCCGCGAACAGATACCAGTGCCGACAAATCACAACAAAAACTGAATTGTTCCATCTTTGACATGCATACCAGTAGAAAAACGACCATCAACAACCGCGCAAGGGGCTCAGGCACTATGCTGGAAGAAGTGCGGCGCGGCAGCCGTTCACGATATAACAACGAGGGCCGAATGCATTGCGTTACACACAATCAGACTAGTTCATTAGCTCTTACTACAAGCGAGGCGATGGTAATTGACGTTTCAAGCGCGTGCAGATGCTAGCCGTTCAGCATGTGGTGTTTGTGTGTGCTGCGGATTTTTGGTTTTTGTGGGTCTATGTGGTACGAGGGCGACGACCCGGGGGCTTGGCATATTTACTCTTGAGGTGGTCTGCCAGATACATGAATATCATATCCAACAACGAGATTTCATGTAGAAAGAGCGACGGTTTATTTCAAAAAGCCTAGAACCGCTTCCATACCATTACTCAGCTCGCCGCCCAAGGCCACGAGTGTAACCAAGGCGCACAATTCCAATTTCCACACCCCAATCAAAAAAGGTTGCCAGTTTGCGCATACAGTAAAAACGGTCCCTAACCACCCCCCGGGCTCGGAACAGCAAAATTTTCGGCCGGGCAAAGGGCTCGAAAAAGGGGTTTTCGCACAATTCCTTTTTAGTTCTTTAAACTCCCCTTATTTCCTTTTGGGGGGCCCGGGTAAAACAAACCGCCTCGTGCGTTCGGGATGGGGGTTTGTGTGTGGGTTTTTATTTTTTTATTGGGTTGTGGGCGGGACCCGCAGAATTTCTGTGGTGCAAAAAAATAAAATTTTATAATTAATTGGGGTAGTTGTTAAGGGGTGTTTTTCCCTGTTTCACTGTTACTTTTGTTCTATGCGAAAAAACTAAGGGTCTTTTACAACGGGGGTTGCCCAAAAAACGGGGGGCCGGGTGTCGCCCAAAAATTTCCAGTGCCCACCAAAAACAACAAAAAAATTGGGTTCCATTTTTTCTGCATACCCGTAAAAAAAGGCCTCAAAAACCCGGGGCCCGGGGCTGGGACATGCGGAAAA
>JASPKP010000915.1:0-5000 GCA_030674155.1 Stramonita haemastoma
ACCCTCCTGTTACTGCTCTCTGGCACGAGGGAAAGGAAATATAAAGGCACGATTTATAGACCACTTGAAAATTCAATACTACCTATAGGCCGAGAGAGAAGAGAGTGAGAGAGAGACAGACAGACAGAGACAGAGGACAAAGAGACAGAGAGAGACAGAGAGAGACAGAGAGAGACAGAGGAGAGATAGAGAAAAAGCAGAGAAAGACAAAGACAGAGACAGAGAGACAGAGAGAGAGACAGAGAGAGAAAGAGATAGAGAGAGAGGAGAGAAAGAGAGAGAGAGAGACACAGAGACAGAGAGAGACAGAGAGAGAGAGACAGACAGAGAGACAGAGACAGAGAGAGAGAGAGAGGAGAGAGAGAGAGGGGAGAGAGGAGAGAGAGGCAGACAGACAGACATAGACAGACAGAGACAGACGGGAGACACAGAGAGAGAGAGAGACAGAGAGAGAGAGAGACAGAGACAAAGAAGAAGCAGAGACAGAGTCAGAAGCAGAGACAGAGAGAGAGGGGGGTGGTGGTGGGGTTGGGAAGGTGACGAAGATGCAAAAACAAAACTCACACACCTGGACACAGACACACAGATACCCATAGACACAGGTACGGATACATACAGATACAGACACACGGGGGACAGAAAGACAGACAGACAGTCAACAGACAGACAGACTGAGAAAACATACACACACATACACACTGAGAACACACAGGTACACACTGAGAAACACACACACACACACACACACAACACACACACACACACACACACACACACACACACACACACACACACACACGCTGAGAACCACACACACACACACACACACACCACCACACACACACACACACACACAACACACACACACACACACAAAACACACACACCCCACAAAACATACACCACACACAACGCGCACATACACATACACCACAAACACACAAACGATCAGACACATACACATGTGTATCTGTTGGCCCTGCACAAAACTGAATAAAATTAAATTATTTTACACACACAGACACACATGTAGGCACCCACCACCCACCCACGCACGCCCCCGCGCACACAACACACACACACATGCAGGACACACTTTAAAAAATCAGTTTTGTAGAATGTAATACAAAGAGATGCTAATTAAACTGTAATTAATAAAAGCTAATGTCTTTAAATTTCTGTCTCATTCGAAATCCAGACCTTTTCAGACTTCTTTCCGATAAGGCTCGTTTTAAACACAGAGATAGAGATAGAGATAGAGATAGAAAGAGAGAGAGAGAGAGGAGGAGAGAGAGAGAGAGAGAGAGAAAAAGAGAGAGAGAAGAGAGAGAGAGAGAGAAGAGACAGGGCAGACAAAACAGAATAGAACAAAGACAGAAAAGACAGACAGACAGATAGACAGGAGACGACAGACACAGACAGACAGAGAGAGAGAGAGAGGAGAGGGAGAGAGGGGGGGAGGAGAGGGAGAGAGAGAGAGGGGGGGAGAGGGAGAGAGAGAGAGGGGGGGGAGAGGGAGAGATAGAGAGGGGGGGGGAGAGGGAGAGAGAAGAGAGAGAGAGAGAGAGAGAGTAGAGAGAGAAGAGAGAGAGAGAGAGAGAGAGAGAAGAGACAGACAGACAGAACAGACAGGACAGACAGACAGACAGACAAAACAGACAGACAGACAGACAGACAGACAGAAACAAGGACAGAGAAAGAGTAGAAAAGTGACAAAATGATATCCAACTTGTCATAAACAACGGGCTGTTGTGTCTTGCCCTTTCTCTATGTCGTGTTCTTTGTTTCTTTCCTTTTGCTTCCTTCTTTCGCTTTTTACATTGGTTTTGTTTCTTCTTTAATTTATTTTACCCCATTTTTTTTTCTTTTTTTTATTTCTGCTGGGTATTTTCCATTTTAAAAAAGATGCATACATTACGTGTTTTTGTGTTTTCTATGTATTTTTTTTCAAAAGTTTTAATCCTATTTTTTTCTCCTTTTTTTCTCTTTCTGTCATTCTGTTTTTTAATCTGATTTTTTCAGTTTTTTTTCACGCTACACTTTTTCTTTGCTGCCTCATTTTCTGTGGCTTTCTGTCCTGTTGTTTCCAAGCTGCTCAACTCAATCTCTAGGCGCCAGCCTCACCCAGCTTCGTTATGTCGCTTCCTGAGGGTCAGACACTGGCAGAGAGCCCGATCAGGTTTCAGGCTGTCTTCAGGATCTCAGCCAGAGGGGCCCTGCACTGCCGCTGGGTCACTGTGGTAGTGTTCTGTGGTATCTGTTCACAGCCAAACATACGCAGGATGGCATCCCTTTCTTCTTTCCCCCCCCCCCCCCCCCTACCACCTGCTGATGACAGTGACGGCTTAGCTACACAGCCATTTTATTCATTGATTCATTTCATTTCTTTATTTCTAGAATAATGCTGGAATAACCATTGATGTGCTGTTTTTGTTTGGGTTTTTCGTTTATGCTTTTCGTTTTTACTTTGTCATCAGTTCCCACAGGCTGAAATGACCTACTTTTCGGAAAGGCGGAACAGGGTTTAACGTGTCCGTAAAATGTTCTGTGTCCATGCCTTTGCAGACGCAACATTAGTTTACAGTCTCATCTGAAGGATTTCGGGAATGTGGAGTCGGCACTGATGTTAACTCCAAAAGAAATATCCTCTTGAACGAGTGTTTCGGTGGTGGTTTGAACCTGGGTTCGAACCTAGGCCGACTCATGGCGAGTGCAAGGCTCTGACCACTAGGCTGAGGGAGACGCCCATTAAAGGTAGCACCCCACACACCCTCCCTCTTTCGACCTTCTCTCGTCAAACCCTCACCCAAAGGGCTTTGACGCTGGCTCCCTACAGGACAGAAGTGTATGGGGAAACCGAATGTGAGGTCTTCAGAAACCCAGAACGGTTTGGGGCCACAGACTGAGAGAGTTTTCTGTGACTGCATGATGATCAGTGGTGATGAGAACGATGTATGATGCTGCTGTGGAAGTGCACGTCCTCTGAGACTACTTGATATAGTGCTGTACTCCATGATTTATATCATGATTTTATATATATATATATATAAATTATATAATGGAGTCAAGCGGGCCCGAGAGATACAGACACCTGCAGTGTTGGTCAGGTCATTTGAGCAACACTCCCAAACTCGCATCCGTAAAGTGGATAAAGCTCAGCTGTGTGCTCCCAGTCTTCCCAATGATCTCACCTGGGTAGGAGACGGCCGAAACAAAAATAAAATTTCTCTCATTCTTATGGGATTGGAACTGGTGACCTTTTATCCAGCAGACCAACACGCTGACCAGTGGATCATGGCGCTGGTGAATACTTTTTCTTTAAAAATCAACTTTGTTGTTTGTTTTTCTCTCGACATTTAATCCATTTGCAGACTTTGGGGTATACATTGTTTTCAGTTTTTCTCGGACATTCCTTCCCTACTTTCTCACCTTCAGACTTTTTTCAATTCTTTATTTTTGCCCAATTTTACCCAGCATTTTTCCCTTCATGCATTCCTTTTTTCTGTTGTCGTTTTCGTTCCTCGATTAGAGCTCCGAGGTTGACCAATGGGAGATTTGGCGTATACCACCGTTCTAAGCCACCATTAAGGCAGCCACAGTCTGACTTCGGGGATAGTGTCTAAACACCACATCTACGTGCAGGCATTTTTTAAAAAAAGTTATCTGTTCCTACCGGTTCAAAATGGCCTACTCTTCCCAAAGGTGAAACAGGTTTGAAGGTGTGGGCAAAACATTCTGCGTGCGTTCACACACGAGGCCTCAGTTTATAGTCTCATTCGAAGGAATTTGGGGGGAGTGGAGTCAGCACTGAAGTGAACTCAAGGGTAAAATCCCTAAAACAGGGGCCTCCGTGGGGGCTCGATCCCAATCGTCAGATCCCGAGTGTAGCGCTGTAACCACCAGGCCACGCCGCCCCTACTGCACCGCTCATTCATTCATTCATTCATTCATTCATTCAGTCAGTCAGTCAGTCAGTCAGTCAGTCAGTCAGTCAGTTCAGTCAGTCAGTAGTCATTCATTTATTCATTCATGACAGATTGTCCTATTTCTTCCTGCCTGCCTGCCTACCTGCCTACCTGCCTGCCTGCCTGCCTGTCTGTCTGTCTGTCTGTCTGTCTGCCTTAGTTTTGGTTCAACTGTCTGAAAGAGAATTATTGTATTACTCATAAAGATTTAAATGATGTATGGGGCTTTGTGAGAAAAAGGATCTTCCTTTATATGTGCAGTTTTGAAGACACGCGCGCGCGCCTGTATGTATGTGCATATGTGTACTTGTGTGTGTGTTGTGTGTACGCGTGCATGCGTGCGTACGTGTGGGTGTGCGCGCACAAGAAACTGCACACGTGCGTGTATGTCCGTGCACGTGTGTTTGCGAGCGTACCAATACAGTGTATCATAAAAAACATGCTTCAATACTAAATCGGGTCATCAGTGTTGTGAGGCTGCGTTTGTGTGTGCGTTCGTGCGGATGTGTGTGCGTGTGTATATATGTAAGTCAAGTCAAGTCAAATCTTTGTTTCAAGTTGGTACATTGAATAAGCAAAAATAATGATGTTGTATGTCTCTCTTTGTGTGGTTTCCCAAATCTTTCTGTTTTAATTCAGAAGACCCTCCAGGACGTCCTGCTACCAATGTGGGCCACACGTGTTCCCATCCATACACAAATCCTTCACAGATGTTTTGGAGCTTAAACTAATCCGAGCTTAGTTTGGCAGTGTTACAAATAACGTATTGTTTTGCAAGAGAGAGAGAGAGAGAGAGAGAGAGAGAGAGAGAGAGAGAGAGAGAGAGAGAGAGAGAGAGAGAGAGAGAGAGACAGAGACAGAGACAGAGACAGAGACAGACAGACAGACAGACAGACAGAGAGACAGAGACAGAGAGACAGAGAGACAGAGAGACAGAGAGACAGAGATTTTAATCAGATAAAAAAGATTTGGGCAAACTAAGACGATCATGGCGATAAGTCAGTGTCAGTGTGGGAGAAGACAGTGATTGATGTG
>JASPKP010000915.1:10000-12500 GCA_030674155.1 Stramonita haemastoma
TGATTTTACATGAACACACGCAGGAACACGCACTCACACAAAGACACACACATAACACACACTCACATACAACACGCACATACACACACACACGCACACACACACACACACACACCAACACACACACACACGCACACAGACACACACACACGCACACACACACAGACACAGACACACACACACAACACACACACGCACACACACACACACACACACACACACACACACACACACACACACACACACACACACACACACACACACACACACCACACAACACACACACACAAACACACACAGACACAGACACAGACACAGACACAGACACACACACACACACACACACACACACACACACACACACACACACACACACACACACACACACACACACACACACACAACACACACACATTCTGGCATTTCTTTTCAGTTTGTCTCTTTTTCTTTGTTCTATTTTCTTTGCAGAGTTCAGCAAGTTTCTCCTCGTTAGAATTGTTTGGGCTTTTTGTTGTTGTCTTTTCTGATATCTCATTTCAACTTTACAAAACACACACGCACATATCCTCCCTTCTATCTCTTTCCTCCTCCCCCCCCCCTTCCCCATGCCCTGCTAAAATCACTTTCTAGAGAATAGACGTTCAACACACACACACAGACAACACACACAACACAACACACACACACACACACACAAACACACACACACACACACACACACACATACACACACACACACACACACACACACACATACACACACACGCACGCACAACACACACACAACACACACAAGTTTTGCACATTTTTTCTCATGTGAAAACTACTTTTTCCCGCGCACTTTTCAGTAGAATTTCCATCACCACCTCAGCTTTCACACACTTTTTTTTCTTTTCATCTAATATCACTGAGAATGAACAGACGTAAAATTGAAGACAACAACAACAATAACAGCAACAACACACAGACACAAACACAAACACAGACACAGACACACACAGACACACACACAGACACACACACAGACACACAGACACACACAACACACACACACACACACACACACACACACACACACACACACACACACACACACACACACACACACACACACACACACACACACACACACACACACACACACACACAGAGGCTGTGTAAAGAAAGATGCGTTATTGCTTTGAAGAGTTTGAAAGCAGCAAATGATGGATCTTTCAGACCGCTAACATGGCCATTCTGAAGCATGATGTCTCCTTCTCTGCTGTGATTGCCGCTATAAAAACAGTTAGGGGCATTCGGCTCAGAGAGTTTTCTCTCCATTTTGACATAATTGGAGTCGGGATAGCTCAGTGGTCAGAGCGCTCGCTTTCCCCTAGCTAAAGTTAAGCAGCATTGAGAATGGTTACCAAGTGGATGGGTAACTGTTTGCGCACCTTGGGTTCAGTACAGTCCCCCAGTTTACCCCAGCTGTCAATGGGTACCTGCCCTCTTTAAGGTCAGGGAAGGTAAAGCAGCGAGAGAGGAGAGATAGGCGCCGCCCTCAATATGCTGGCCCCTGGAGAAGCTGAGGTCTCTAATGCCTGGCTCCCCTATGACCACACAGGTTATGGGACACTTTACCATACATGTTCTTTTAACATACGCATGAGGAGCGCTCTAGCCGAGTGGTTAGGGGTGACTTTAACCCCGCGGGTCCATGAAGTGGCAAGTTCTAATCTTGGTTGCTGCGTCAGGTGAAGTATTGGTAGGGAGTTGTCAATCTCTTGGGTCAGCTTAAAGTGCAGACTAGTATCTTAGGTCCACTTTGAGTGTATAGGTAACAGTAAAAGTAAAGGTAAGGGTATCCCAAAACCTACACAGTCGTTTGGGCGTGAATCATCAGAGACCTCAGCTTCTCTAGGGGCCAGCATATTGAGGGCGGCGCCCATCTCCTCTCCCTCACTGCTTTACCTTCACTAACCCTAAAGAGGAAAGGTACCCATTTACAGCTGGGTGAACTGGGGGGTTGTACTGAACCAAGGCGCACGACGGTCCCCCATCCATTTGGTAACCACACTCAATGCTGCTTAACCTTAGCTTGAAGAAGGCGAGTGCTCTGACCACTGAGCTATCGCATTGCATGTGTATAATATATACACACAAGATGAAATAGGTAGGGCAAAGATCCCCGTGATACATGTATGTCAGCATTTACTGGGTTAATTCAGGGAGACACAGACCTCCATCCTGTGTAACACATGGGCTGTTGTGATGTAGGAATGCATTAGCTCTCTATCTATTCCTTTTTACATTGAGGATAATGGAATAAATACTCATGTAATTTTTTTTTCATTTTGCATCCAATGCCCATGTGTACACAATTTTGTAAATTTTGTCATTTCTCCCTACCGGCACACAATGGCCTACTCTTTCGAAAAGCGGAACATTAACAGGATTTAATGTGTACGCAAGATGTTCTGCGTGGCACACGGGATCTCATTTTATAGTCTCATTCAAAGGA
>JASPKP010000915.1:25000-30000 GCA_030674155.1 Stramonita haemastoma
TGAGGGTTAGTTCGTTTTGTGCATGTATGAATGTCCCTCTCTCTCTCTCTCTCTCTCTCTCTCTCTCTCTCTATGTGTGTGTGTGTGTGTGTGTGTGTGTGTGTGTGTGTGTGTGTGTGTGTGTGCGTGCGTGCGTGTGTGTGTGTGTGTGTGTGTGTGTGTGTGCGTGTGTGTGTGTGTGTGTGTGTGTGTGTGAGTGCGTGCGTGTATGTATCTGCACACACACACACACAGACACAGACACAGACACACACAGACACAGACACACACACACACACACACACACACACACACACACACACACACACACACACACACACACACACATATATATATATAGAGAGAGATATAGATATAGATATAGATATAGATATAGATATATAGATATATAGATATATATATATAGATACATATAGATATAGATACAGATATATGTATATGTATATATATTATGTATATACATATATATATATGTGTGTGTGTATGTGTCTGTGTCCATGTGTGCGCGCGTATATATATCTATATAATTATGTGTATGCGTGTGTATGTGTCTGTGCGTGTGTGTGTTAGTGCGCGTGCACATGCCTGCATATGGATGCCCGCGCATGCGAGCACGCGTGTGTGTGTGACACCTTATCGTGCATATCCTGTCAGTATTGATATTCCCATGTTGTTCATTCGCCATTTTTCCGGAAACCCAGCCTACCCCTGTGTGTCGTGCAGGGAGTGGAGTGTGGGGATCCATCAGCCCCCAGCCAGAGAAGCCCCGCCCCGCCCTGTACTGCTGCAGGAGACAGCTCCCCTAGGGGGGTCAGCTGTGCCTCTGCTCCTTCCACTTTTAGCCTTTTTTTTCTCTTCCTCACCTATCTTCTTTCTTTCCTTCCTTCTATACCCTTTTTCGTTCGTTCGTTCGTTCGTTCGTTCGTTCCTTCCTTCCTTCCTTCCTTCCTTCCTTATTCCTTCCTTATTCCTTCCTTTCTTCCTTCCTTTTTTCCTTCCTTCTTTCCGGACAATTCTGCTTGAAGATACAACCTTCGTGACTGTTCTGTTCAGGGTCACAGTGCAACAGTTAAAGATGATGATATGATATATGTGGTCCCAGTTTTATTGCAAGCCTGAAATCAGTTTTCAGTCTGTCTGTCTATCTGTCTGTCTGTCTGTCTGTCTGTCCGTCTGTCTGTCTGTCTGTCTGTCTATCTATCTGTCTGTCTGTCTGTCTGTCTGTCTCTGTGTGTCTCTGTCTCTGTCCTTATCTGTCCATCTTGCCCTATTATGTCTGAATGCCTGTCTTCCTGCCTGACTGTGTCTGTCTGTGTGTCTGTCTGTCTCTGTGTCTTTGTGTGTCTCTGTCCTTGCCTCTATTTTGTCTTTTTATGTCTGTATGCCTGTCTGCCTGCTTGACTGTCTGTGTCTGTCTGTGTGTCTGTGTCTGCCTGCAAGTCTGTCCTAGAAAATGTGTATATACTCCCAGTCTCTATGAATGCATAAACTATGCTGAGAGTCTAGAAAGTATGTATATAATATATTGCCAGCCTTTACCATCAATAAAGGTCACTTTGAGTTGACTTGACAGCACACACACACACCACCACACAACACACACACACACACACACACACACACACACACACACCACCACCACCACCACCACCACCACCACCACCACCACCACCACCACAACAACAACAACCACTACCACCACCACCACCACCAACCACCACCACCACCACCACCACCACCACACACCACCACCACCACCACCACCAACAACAACAACCACCACCACCACCAACCACCACCACCACCACCACCACCACCACCACCACCACAACAACAACAACAACAACACACATGGGACTGACCGGCGACAATGTTGCTGGTGAGGGTGATGGGGATGCAGAACACCGCCACCAGGATGTCCGCCACCGCCAGGTTGGCGATCAGATAATTGGTCACGTTGCGCATGCGCGGGGTGCGGACGACGACGGCGACGACCATGGTGTTGCCGACGAGAGCGCCGACGAAGATGAGGAGGTAGGCGAGGGAGTAGAGGAAGACCATGGCCAGGGGCTGCTTCAGGGCGGGGTAGGGCAGGGCGCTCTCCACGCTGCCCCCCTCCCCCCACAGCCCGCTGTCCGGGCCTGAGGTATGGAAAGACAGCAGTGTCAAAACACGGCGTGTGGAATGCTCTGCTTGAAATCGTGAAATATGTATAGGGAGGGAATGACGATGTTGGTGTGGGGTAAGGTTTTTGGGTGTGGATTGTCTTTGATATTCTTTGCCTTGGTCAAGAGTATGAAAAGGTAAAGGTGTCCCATAACCTGTGTGGTTGTCGGGGGAGCGAGGCGTCAGAGACCTCAGCTTCTCTAGGGGCCAGCATATTGAAGGCGGCGCCCATCTCCTCTCCCTCGCTGTTTTACCTTCCCTGACCCTAAAGAGGGCAGGTACCCATTTACATCTGGGTGATCTGGGGGACTGTACAAAAACCAAGACGTGCAAACAGTCACCCAGGTCAAGAGATGAGCTTTGTGAATATGTATTTACGGTAAGAAGCAATGACGTTTTTTTTTCTAGTTTTAAAAGTCAATGGTTATATTCAAAGCCTTCTTTTGTTTTAAGTCAGAACTGCCGATTTTATAATTTCAGTAGGGCTTGTCTTCATCAATTGTGTCAAAATCATTCAAGAAAGGATTTTGCACTCTCAGCTATATTTCATAATAAACATAATTCTTCACTAAAATTAACAATTTATCCTGAAATAGCTTATCATTTTGATGACGTTGGCAATACTAGATTATGGCCAAGCCATTGATGATATCCGCCATAATTGTATTTGTGTCATGTCGTCCAGACACTAAAAAAAAAAAAAAAGCAGAGGAAACTATTATTCATAAACTTCAGACTGTAGGTGGGTATGCTAATGTTTTTCAGCGTAATGGAAAGTGAAGAAAGTTTATTTTAATATTGGAATAATTTAAATTTTATCCCCATAGTCATCGGAGGATGAACTCTATCTGGGGTAGTTTTGCTAAAAGTTGACTCCTTCCTGGCAAATTTACTTATTTCGTATGAATAAAAACGTCTGTTTCATTGTGAAAATGGCTTTTTAAAGCAACGAGTGGTGTTTGCACAGACCTGACTTTAAAACATTATTTTAAGGACTACTTGGCAACAATAACCGTATTTAAAATAGAAACGGGCTTTTAAAAAGCAAGATCAAGTATTTCATTGGAAAGATGGCCGCACTGGGGCTAACGTGCCTGTATTTGTTTCAAAAATGGAGAGCAGAGCTTGTACATTATCCACAACAACAACAAACACCAACCAAAAATAAGAAAATAATGTAAGCATTGCAAAATTGGTTATTTGAGAGCGATCACTTTTACAATGGAAATTTTCACACAACTAGAAAAAGTCTGTAATCATAATTTTAAAAATGGCTTTTACGCGCCCAAAAAACTTTTTAAGAAGAATGTGTCAATATATGGAATAGAAATCTTTTGTCAGCGCTAAAATAAATGTTTCTGAAAACAAAATGACTAAATTCACAGTCAACATTGCTTGTTGATTCCAAAACAGTTACTTTTTAGTAAAGAGTGTGTCTATGATCATTTAAACAATGAAGAAACCCCCCACCACAAGACTGTATGTATAGCAAAATCACTCTTCTCCGATACTAACATCATCATTTTCTCAAAGAAAAAAAAAAAATTCATAGCCAAAAAACTACTCTTCAGAAAACTCCCCCCCCCCCCCCCCCCCCCCCGAAAAAACAAAACAAACAAAACAAAAAAAAACCCAAAACAAATAACAACAAAGAAACAAACCTCCCAAACTAAAGAAACAAAACAATGAGTCTCACACACCAAACTTTACTCTGAACTACTTTTGACACAGTGAGTCTCCCATACACGTGAAACACGGGGTACGGGATAGCCTAGTGGTCAGACCATTGCGCTGGCAATTTGACGACCCGGGTTCGATTCCCGTTTCGATGAGATTTTTCTCCTGGAGTTAACGTCAGTGCTAACTCCACTCCCCCCTAAAGTTTTGGGTGAGACTGTAAACCGAAGCCCCGTGTGCGAACGCACGCAGAACATCTTGCACACACGTTAAATCCTGTTCCGCTTTTCGTAAGAGTAGGCCATCGTGTGTCGGTGGAAACAGACGAAAAAAATTACAAAACACACGGGGACTGCATGTAAAAAAGCACATGAGTGCTTATTCCATTACTATCGATATAAAAGAACCTCTCTCTATCTATCTATGTAATTATCTGTGTATCTATCTGTGTATCTATCTGTGCATCTATCTGTGTATCTATCTGTGTATCTATCTATCTATCTATCTATCTATCTATCTATCTATCTATCTATCTATCTATCTATCTATCTATCTATCTATCTATCTATCTATCTATCTATGAAGACTTGACAACCAGTCCCTCCATTCCTCTCTCTGTTCTGCCTTTCTCAGGGTTTTGTTGAGTTCTAGGCCTGTCCATCCGCTGATGTTGTCCTCCCATCTCCTCTTTGGTCTGCCTCTTTTTCTTCCTCATTGGACAGTGCCTTGCACAAACAAAAAAACAAACAACCAACCCCCCCTCCAATAAAAAAAAAACACAAAGCAATAAAAGAATAGACAGCCAGACAGCCAGATGCAGTGTGGCGCCCCTCCATACCTGAGCCATTGTGGCCCTGCAGGCCGGGGGAGGACAGCAGGAGGCTGATGTTGTCCGAGATGGCTTCTGGAGAGGACGTCATCCTGACCGTGTGTGTGTGTGTGTGTGTGTGTGTGTGTGTGTGTGTGTGTGTGTTGTGTGTGTGTGTGGTGTGTGTGTGTGTGTGTGTGTGAATGTGTGTGAGTGTATGTGTGTGTGTGTGTGTGTGTGCGCGCCGTGTGTGTGTATGTGTGTAGTGTGGTCGTTATAATGGTGTGTGGTGTGGTGTGGTGTGTGTGTGTGTATGTGTGTGGTGTGGTTGTGGTGTGGTGTGGTGTGG
>JASPKP010009162.1:0-10684 GCA_030674155.1 Stramonita haemastoma
AAAAACGATTTGGATGTGGTGGCACTGGAATGTGGCGACACCACGGCCGGAAGAGCAACCCCGCTTGTCAGAGCCAAGTTTGTCGATAGAAACAGAGTACAGTGTACGCAAAAATCCCCCACAAAACCATCCAATAATAATTCCATAAATATCAGCACCACAGTAATTGCCGGTCCCTCCACACCCACAACACAAAAAACCGCAACACAAACCCGCGAAGACGCACGCGCGCATGCATACCACTCCCATGAAAAGAGCTAAAAAGAGCATGTGCCAAACGCCGTTTTCGGGACCTTGCCGCCCGCACTTTTCCGCAGTTCCAGAGCCAGGGCACCAGACCGTATTCTACCTATGCAGACAACTGAACACGATTTTGGATGTGTGGCTGGAATTGTGGCGACAAACACGGCCCGGAAGATGGCACCCCCTTGTACAGACCAAGTTTGTCGCATGAAACAGGTACAGTGTACGCAAAAATACCCTACAAAACTCCAATAATAATTCCAATTCAGCACCACGAATGCGGGTCCTCACACCAACAAAAAACGCCACACAAACACAGCCGCCGCCGCAGCATACCACCCATGAAAGCTAGAACGAGCATTGTGAGCACGTTGCTTGCCCCGCATTTTCCGCGTCAAGCCCAGGGACGACCGTATCTCATTGAACAACGATTTTGGATGTGTGTGGCACTGGAATGTGGCGACACCACGCCCGGAAGATGGCAACCCCGCTTGTACAGAGCCAAGTTTGTCGCATAGAAACAGAGTACAGTGTACGCAAAAATCACCCCTACAAAACCATCAATATAATTCCATAGAATACATGCACCACAGTAATCTGCCGGGTCCCCTCCACACCCACAAACACAAAAAACCGCACACACAAACACCACAACGCACGCACGCGCGCATGCATACCCACCCTCCCATGAATAAGAGCTAAAGAACTAGAAGCATTGTGACGCAAACGCCGTTTTCGGGACCTTGCCGCCCGCACTTTTCCGCAGTTCCAGAGCCCAGGGCACCAGACCGTATTCTACACTATGCAGACAATGAACAACGATTTTGGATGTGTGTGGCACTGGAATTGTGGCGACACCACGGCCCGGAAGATGGCAACCCCGCTTGTACAGAGCCAAGTTTGTCGCATGAAACAGAGTACAGTGTACGCAAAAATCACCCTACAAAACCATCCATAATAATTCCATAGAATATCATGCACCACAGTAATCTGCGGGTCCCCTCCACACCCACAAACACAAAAAACCGCACACACAAACACCAGCAACGCACGCACGCGCGCATGCATACCCACCCTCCCATGAATAAGAGCTAAAGAACTAGAAGCATTGTGACGCAAACGCCGTTTTCGGGACCTTGCCGCCCGCACTTTTCCGCAGTTCCAGAGCCCAGGGCACCAGGACCGTATTCTACACTATGCAGACAACGAACAACGATTTTGGATGTGTGTGGCACTGGAATTGTGGCGACACCACGGCCCGGAAGATGGCAACCCGCTTGTACAGAGCCAAGTTTGTCGCATAGAAACAGAGTACAGTGTACGCAAAAATCACCCTACAAAACATCCAATAATAATTCCATAGAATATCATGCACCACAGTAATCTGCCGGGTCCCTCCACACCCACAAACACAAAAAACCGCACACACAAACACCAGCGAACGCACGCACGCGCGCATGCATACCCACCCTCCCATGAATAAGAGCTAAAGAACTAGAAGCATTGTGACGCAAACGCCGTTTTCGGGACCTTGCCGCCCGCACTTTTCCGCAGTTCCAGAGCCCAGGGCACCAGGACCGTATTCTACACTATGCAGACAACTGAACAACGATTTTGGATGTGTGTGGCACTGGATTGTGGCGACACCACGGCCCGGAAGATGGCAACCCCGCTTGTACAGAGCAAGTTTGTCGCATAGAAACAGAGTACAGTGTACGCAAAAATCACCCCTACAAAACCATCCAATAATAATTCCATAGAATATCATGCACCACAGTAATCTGCCGGGTCCCCTCCACACCCACAACACAAAAAACCGCACACACAAACACAGCGAACGCACGCACGCGCGCATGCATACCCACCCTCCCATGAATAAGAGCTAAAGAACTAGAAGCATTGTGACGCAAACGCCGTTTTCGGGACTTGCCGCCCGCACTTTTCCGCAGTTCCAGAGCCAGGGCACCAGGACCGTATTCTACACTATGCAGACAAACTGAACAACGATTTTGGATGTGTTGCACTGGATTGTGGCGACACCACGGCCGGAGATGGCAACCCCGCTTGTACAGAGCAAGTTTGTCGCATAAAACAGAGTACAGTGTACGCAAAAATCACCCCTACAAAACCATCCATAATAATTCCATAGAATATCATGCACACAGTAATCTGCGGGTCCCCTCCACACCCACAAACACAAAAACCGCACACACAAACACCAGCGAACGCACGCACGCGCGCATGCATACCACCTCCTGAATAAGAGTAAAGAACTAGAAGCATTGTGACGCAAACGCCGTTTTCGGGACCTTGCCGCCCGCACTTTTCCGCAGTTCCAGAGCCCAGGGACCAGACCGTATTCTACACTATGCAGACAACTGACAACGATTTTGGATGTGTGCTGGCACTGGAATTGTGGCGACACCACGGCCCGGAAGATGGCAACCCCGCTTGTACAGAGCCAAGTTTGTCGCATAGAAACAGAGTACAGTGTACGCAAAAATCACCCCTACAAAACCATCCAATAATAATTCCATAGAATATCATGCACCACAGTAATCTGCCGGGTCCCCTCCACACCCACAAACACAAAAAACCGCACACACAAAACACCAGCGAACGCACGCACGCGCGCATGCATACCCACCCTCCCATGAATAAGAGCTAAAGAACTAGAAGCATTGTGACGCAAACGCCGTTTTCGGGACCTTGCCGCCCGCACTTTTCCGCAGTTCCAGAGCCCAGGGCACCAGGACCGTATTCTACACTATGCAGACAACTGAACAACGATTTTGGATGTGCTGTGGCACTGGAATTGTGGCGACACCACGGCCCGGAAGATGGCAACCCCGCTTGTACAGAGCCAAGTTTGTCGCATAGAAACAGAGTACAGTGTACGCAAAAAATCACCCCTACAAAACCATCCAATAATAATTCCATAGAATATCATGCACCACAGTAATCTGCCGGGTCCCCTCCACACCCACAAACACAAAAAACCGCACACACAAACACCAGCGAACGCACGCACGCGCGCATGCATACCCACCCTCCCATGAATAAGAGCTAAAGAACTAGAAGCATTGTGACGCAAACGCCGTTTTCGGGACTTCGCCGCACTTTTCCGCAGTTCCAGAGCCAGGGCACAGACCGTATTCTACCTATGCGACAACTGAACAACGATTGGATGTGGTGGCACTGGAATTGTGGCGACACCACGGCCCGGAAGATGCAACCCGCTTTACAGGCAAGTTTGCGCAAGAAACAGAGTACAGTGTACGCAAAAATCACCCCTAAAACCATCAATAATATTCCATAGATATCAGCACCACAGTAATCTGCCGGTCCTCCACACCCAACACAAAACCGCACCAAACACCGCACGCACGACCGCGCATGATCACTCATAATAGAGCTAGAACTAACATGTGACGCAAGCCGTTTGGCTCGCGCACTTTCCGCAGTTCAGCCCAGCACCGACGATTTCACTATCACATGAACACGATTGGATGTGGTGCTGGAATTGTGGCGACACACGCGGAGTGAACCGCTTACAGGCAGTTGTCGCATAGACAATAGTGTAGCAAATCACCCCTACAACATCATAATAATCCATAGATATGACCCAGTGCGAACGCACGCACGCGCGCATGCATACCCACCCTCCCATGAATAAGAGCTAAAGAACTAGAAGCATTGTGACGCAAACGCCGTTTTCGGGACCTTGCCGCCCGCACTTTTCCGCAGTTCCAGAGCCCAGGGCACCAGGACCGTATTCTACACTATGCAGACAAGCTGAACAACGATTTTGGATGTGTGTGGCACTGGAATTGTGGCGACACCACGGCCCGGAAGATGGCAACCCCGCTTGTACAGAGCCAAGTTTGTCGCATAGAAACAGAGTACAGTGTACGCAAAAATCACCCCTACAAAACCATCCAATAATAATTCCATAGAATATCATGCACCACAGTAATCTGCCGGGTCCCCTCCACACCCACAAACACAAAAAACCGCACACACAAACACCAGCGAACGCACGCACGCGCGCATGCATACCCACCCTCCCATGAATAAGAGCTAAAGAACTAGAAGCATTGTGACGCAAACGCCGTTTTCGGGACCTTGCCGCCCGCACTTTTCCGCAGTTCCAGAGCCCAGGGCACCAGACCGTATTCTACACTATGCAGACAAGCTGAACAACGATTTGGATGTGCGTGGCACTGGAATTGTGGCGACACCACGGCCCGGAAGATGGCAACCCCGCTTGTACAGAGCCAAGTTTGTCGCATAGAAACAGAGTACAGTGTACGCAAAAATCACCCCTACAAAACCATCCAATAATAATTCCATAGAATATCATGCACCACAGTAATCTGCCGGGTCCCCTCCACACCCACAAACACAAAAACCGCACACACAAACACCAGCGAACGCACGCACGCGCGCATGCATACCCACCCTCCCATGAATAAGAGCTAAAGAACTAGAAGCATTGTGACGCAAACGCCGTTTTCGGGACCTTGCCGCCCGCACTTTTCCGCAGTTCCAGAGCCCAGGGCACCAGGACCGTATTCTAACACTATGCAGACAAACTGAACAACGATTTTGGATGTGCGTGGCACTGGAATTGTGGCGACACCACGGCCCGGAAGATGGCAACCCCGCTTGTACAGAGCCAAGTTTGTCGCATAGAAACAGAGTACAGTGTACGCAAAAATCACCCCTACAAAACCATCCAATAATAATTCCATAGAATATCATGCACCACAGTAATCTGCCGGGTCCCCTCCACACCCACAAACACAAAAAACCGCACACACAAACACCAGCGAACGCACGCACGCGCGCATGCATACCCACCCTCCCATGAATAAGAGCTAAAGAACTAGAAGCATTGTGACGCAAACGCCGTTTTCGGGACCTTGCCGCCCGCACTTTTCCGCAGTTCCAGAGCCCAGGGCACCAGGACCGTATTCTACACTATGCAGACAAACTGAACAACGATTTTGGATGTGCGTGGCACTGGAATTGTGGCGACACCACGGCCCGGAAGATGGCAACCCCGCTTGTACAGAGCCAAGTTTGTCGCATAGAAACAGAGTACAGTGTACGCAAAAATCACCCCTACAAAACCATCCAATAATAATTCCATAGAATATCATGCACCACAGTAATCTGCCGGGTCCCCTCCACACCCACAAACACAAAAAACCGCACACACAAACACCAGCGAACGCACGCACGCGCGCATGCATACCCACCCTCCCATGAATAAGAGCTAAAGAACTAGAAGCATTGTGACGCAAACGCCGTTTTCGGGACCTTGCCGCCCGCACTTTTCCGCAGTTCCAGAGCCCAGGGCACCAGGACCGTATTCTACACTATGCAGACAAGCTGAACAACGATTTTGGATGTGCTGGCACTGGAATTGTGGCGACACCACGGCCCGGAAGATGGCAACCCCGCTTGTACAGAGCCAAGTTTGTCGCATAGAAACAGAGTACAGTGTACGCAAAAATCACCCCTACAAAACCATCCAATAATAATTCCATAGAATATCATGCACCACAGTAATCTGCCGGGTCCCCTCCACACCCACAAACACAAAAAACCGCACACACAAACACCAGCGAACGCACGCACGCGCGCATGCATACCCACCTCCCATGAATAAGAGCTAAAGAACTAGAAGCATTGTGACGCAAACGCCGTTTTCGGGACCTTGCCGCCGCACTTTTCCGCAGTTCCAGAGCCCAGGGCACCAGGACCGTATTCTACACTATGCAGACAAGCTGAACAACGATTTTGGATGTGTCGTGGCACTGGAATTGTGGCGACACCACGGCCCGGAAGATGGCAACCCCGCTTGTACAGAGCCAAGTTTGTCGCATAGAAACAGAGTACAGTGTACGCAAAAATCACCCCATACAAAACCATCCAATAATAATTCCATAGAATATCATGCACCACAGTAATCTGCCGGGTCCCCTCCACACCCACAAACACAAAAAACCGCACACACAAACACCAGCGAACGCACGCACGCGCGCATGCATACCCACCCTCCCATGAATAAGAGCTAAAGAACTAGAAGCATTGTGACGCAAACGCCGTTTTCGGGACCTTGCCGCCCGCACTTTTCCGCAGTTCCAGAGCCCAGGGCACCAGGACCGTATTCTACACTATGCAGACAAACTGAACAACGATTTGGATGTGTGTGGCACTGGAATTGTGGCGACACCACGGCCCGGAAGATGGCAACCCCGCTTGTACAGAGCCAAGTTTGTCGCATAGAAACAGAGTACAGTGTACGCAAAAATCACCCCTACAAAACCATCCAATAATAATTCCATAGAATATCATGCACCACAGTAATCTGCCGGGTCCCCTCCACACCCACAAACACAAAAAACCGCACACACAAACACCAGCGAACGCACGCACGCGCGCATGCATACCCACCCTCCCATGAATAAGAGCTAAAGAACTAGAAGCATTGTGACGCAAACGCCGTTTTCGGGACCTTGCCGCCCGCACTTTTCCGCAGTTCCAGAGCCCAGGGCACCAGGACCGTATTCTACACTATGCAGACAAGCTGAACAACGATTTTGGATGTGCGTGGCACTGGAATTGTGGCGACACCACGGCCCGGAAGATGGCAACCCCGCTGTACAGAGCCAAGTTTGTCGCATAGAAACAGAGTACAGTGTACGCAAAAATCACCCCTACAAAACCATCCAATAATAATTCCATAGAATATCATGCACCACAGTAATCTGCCGGGTCCCCTCCACACCCACAAACACAAAAAACCGCACACACAAACACCAGCGAACGCACGCACGCGCGCATGCATACCCACCCTCCCATGAATAAGAGCTAAAGAACTAGAAGCATTGTGACGCAAACGCCGTTTTTCGGGACCTTGCCGCCCGCACTTTTCCGCAGTTCCAGAGCCCAGGGCACCAGACCGTATTCTACACTATGCAGACAAGCTGAACAACGATTTTGGATGTGCGTGGCACTGGAATTGTGGCGACACCACGGCCCGGAAGATGGCAACCCCGCTTGTACAGAGCCAAGTTTGTCGCATAGAAACAGAGTACAGTGTACGCAAAAATCACCCCTACAAAACCATCCAATAATAATTCCATAGAATATCATGCACCACAGTAATCTGCCGGGTCCCCTCCACACCCACAAACACAAAAAACCGCACACACAAACACCAGCGAACGCACGCACGCGCGCATGCATACCCACCCTCCCATGAATAAGAGCTAAAGAACTAGAAGCATTGTGACCATTGTGACGCAAACGCCGTTTTCGGACCTGCCGCCCGCACTTTTCGCATTCCAGACCCAGCACCAGGACCGATTCACACT
Organism: Stramonita haemastoma; assembly: GCA_030674155.1. Classification (NCBI taxonomy): domain Eukaryota; kingdom Metazoa; phylum Mollusca; class Gastropoda; order Neogastropoda; family Muricidae; genus Stramonita; species Stramonita haemastoma. Next base: position 7,632 of record JASPKP010009162.1, read on the forward strand.
ATGCAGACAACTGAACAACGATTGATGTGTGCTGAATGTGCGACACCACGCCCGGAGATGCAACCCCGCTTGTACAGAGCCAAGTTTGTCCATAAAAGAGTACAGGTACCAAAAATCACCCCACAAAACCATCATATAATTCCAAGAATACATGCACCACAGTAATCTGCCGGCCCCTCCACCCACAACCAAAACCGCACACACAAACACCACAACGCACGCACGCGCGCAGCATACCCACCCTCCCATGAATAAGAGCTAAAACTAAAGCATTGTGACGCAAACGCCGTTTTCGGACCTTCCCCCGCACTTTTCGCATTCCAGAGCCAGGGCACCAGACGTATTCTACACTAGCAGACACTGAAAACGATTTGATGTGTGGCACTGGAATTGTGGCGACACCACGGCCGAAGATGGCAACCCCGCTTGTACAGAGCCAAGTTGTCGCATAGAAACAGAGTACAGTGTACGCAAAAATCACCCTACAAAACCATCCAATAATAATTCCATAGAATACAGCACCACAGTAATCTGCCGGTCCCCTCCACACCACAACACAAAAAACCGCACACACAAACACCAGCAACGCACGCACGCGCGCATGCATACCCCCCTCCCATGAATAAGAGCTAAGAACTAGAAGCATTGTGACGCAAACGCGTTTTCGGACCTTGCCGCCCGCACTTTTCCGCAGTTCCAGAGCCCAGGGCACCAGGACCGTATTCTACACATGCAGACAACTGAACAACGATTTTGGATGTGGTGCACTGGAATTGTGGCGACACCACGGCCCGAAGATGGCAACCCGCTTGTACAGAGCCAAGTTTGTCGCATAGAAACAGAGTACAGTGTACGCAAAAATCACCCCTACAAAACCATCCAATAATAATTCCATAGAAATCATGCACCACAGTAATCTGCCGGGTCCCCTCCACACCCACAAACACAAAAAACCGCACACACAAACACCAGCGAACGCACGCACGCGCGCATGCATACCCACCCTCCCATGAATAAGAGCTAAAGAACTAGAAGCATTGTGACGCAAACGCCGTTTTCGGGACCTTGCCGCCCGCACTTTTCCGCAGTTCCAGAGCCCAGGGCACCAGACCGTATTCTACACTATGCAGACAAGCTGAACAACGATTTTGGATGTGGTGGCACTGGAATTGTGGCGACACCACGGCCCGGAAATGGCAACCCCGCTTGTACAGAGCCAAGTTTGTCGCATAGAAACAGAGTACAGTGTACGCAAAAATCACCCCTACAAAACCATCCAATAATAATTCCATAGAATATCATGCACCACAGTAATCTGCCGGTCCCCTCCACACCCACAAACACAAAAAACCGCACACACAAACACCAGCGAACGCACGCACGCGCGCATGCATACCCACCCTCCCATGAAAAGAGCTAAAGAACTAAAGCATTGTGACGCAAACGCCGTTTTCGGGACCTTGCCGCCCGCACTTTTCCGCAGTTCCAGAGCCCAGGGCACCAGACCGTATTCACACTATGCAGACAACTGAACAACGATTTTGGATGTGGTGGCACGGAATTGTGGCGACACCACGGCCCGGAAGATGGCAACCCCGCTTGTACAGAGCCAAGTTTGTCGCATAGAACAGAGTACAGTGTACGCAAAAATCACCCCTACAAAACCATCCAATAATAATTCCATAGAATATCATGCACCACAGTAATCTGCCGGGTCCCCTCCACACCCACAAACACAAAAAACCGCACACACAAACACCAGCGAACGCACGCACGCGCGCATGCATACCCACCCTCCCATGAATAAGAGCTAAAGAACTAGAAGCATTGTGACGCAAACGCCGTTTTCGGGACCTTGCCGCCCGCACTTTTCCGCAGTTCCAGAGCCCAGGGCACCAGGACCGTATTCTACACTATGCAGACAAGCTGAACAACGATTTTGGATGTGGTGGCACTGGAATTGTGGCGACACCACGGCCCGGAAGATGGCAACCCCAAAACCGCACACACAAACACCAGCGAACGCACGCACGCGCGCATGCATACCCACCCTCCCATGAATAAGAGCTAAAGAACTAGAAGCATTGTGACGCAAACGCCGTTTTCGGGACCTTGCCGCCCGCACTTTTCCGCAGTTCCAGAGCCCAGGGCACCAGGACCGTATTCTACACTATGCAGACAAGCTGAACAACGATTTTGGATGTGCGTGGCACTGGAATTGTGGCGACACCACGGCCCGGAAGATGGCAACCCCGCTTGTACAGAGCCAAGTTTGTCGCATAGAAACAGAGTACAGTGTACGCAAAAATCACCCCTACAAAACCATCCAATAATAATTCCATAGAATATCATGCACCACAGTAATCTGCCGGGTCCCCTCCACACCCACAAACACAAAAAACCGCACACACAAACACCAGCGAACGCACGCACGCGCGCATGCATACCCACCCTCCCATGAATAAGAGCTAAAGAACTAGAAGCATTGTGACGCAAACGCCGTTTTCGGGACCTTGCCGCCCGCACTTTTCCGCAGTTCCAGAGCCCAGGGCACCAGGACCGTATTCTACACTATGCAGACAACTGAACAACGATTTTGGATGTGCGTGGCACTGGAATTGTGGCGACACCACGGCCCGGAAGATGGCAACCCGCTTGTACAGAGCCAAGTTTGTCGCATAGAAACAGAGTACAGTGTACGCAAAAATCACCCCTACAAAACCATCCAATAATAATTCCATAGAATATCATGCACCACAGTAATCTGCCGGGTCCCCTCCACACCCACAAACACAAAAAACCGCACACACAAACACCAGCGAACGCACGCACGCGCGCATGCATACCCACCCTCCCATGAATAAGAGCTAAAGAACTAGAAGCATTGTGACGCAAACGCCGTTTTCGGGACCTTGCCGCCCGCACTTTTCCGCAGTTCCAGAGCCCAGGGCACCAGGACCGTATTCTACACTATGCAGACAAGCTGAACAACGATTTGGATGTGTGTGGCACTGGAATTGTGGCGACACCACGGCCCGGAAGATGGCAACCCC
>JASPKP010009163.1:0-10684 GCA_030674155.1 Stramonita haemastoma
CCCTCCTTTCCTAAAGACAGACAGACAGAAACAGAGAGAAACAGAGAGAGAGAAAGAAAGAGATAGACAGACAGAGACAGACAGAGACAGATAATTATAGTCAAAGAAAGATTTACACAGATTGAAAGACAGACAGAAACACAAAGCAGACAGAGACAGACAGATAGGCACAAACCGAGAGAGGCAGACAGACCGACAGAGGTAGAAAGACACAGATGCAGACTTTAAGAGAAAGAGAGAGAGAAGAGAGAGAGAGAAGAGAGAGAGAGAAGAGAGAGAGAGAGAGAGAGAGAGAGAGAGAGAGAGAGAGAGAGAGAGAGAGAAAAGAGAGAGAGAGAGAGAGAGAGATACAGACTGAGAAAAATATAGAGTTATAGAAAGAGGCTTAATGATCATTTTCTTTTTACTTTAACAAGAAAAAACTAATTAGTTGAACATGATCCGTCTATTGGCTGGGGAAATTCAATGCCAAACGAAAATGATGATCCGATTGAAAACGTAACAAAACAAAACTAAACAAAAGATTAAAAAAATCAATATACATATTACAAATACAAGCAGCTAAACAAACGCACAAAAACAAACATAATACAACACTGAAATAAATGGAGAAATTGAAAGAAAGGTAATTCATCAAACGTTTTAATCTATGAACAACATTCAATCTTTGAAATGCTAGGCTTACAAACGGCAAGTGTTTGCTTTCTTTCTCGTTGTTGTTGGTTTTTTGTGTTTCAAATATAGATGTTAATCAAAAAGTCTGAATTCTTATGACAGTTTACAGTTTCTTTGTGTCATTGTTCTGTTCTGTTTTAGCTTGCTGTCTGATTCATTTCTTGTCATTTCTTTTTTAAAAATCTATTTTGCTTTGTTTTGAGTTTTTTTTAATCCAAAATCTTCTTTCTGCAAGATATTATTTAAGAGCACACACACACACACAAACACACACACACACACACCACGCACGCACGCACGCATACACGCAGGCATACAGACACACACACATACACATAAACACTAAATTGTAAGCATCTAAATAGTTCAAAACCTAAATTGCAACATCTCTCCTCTCTGTCTCTGTCTCTGTCTCTGTCTCTGTCTCTCTCTCTGTCTCTCTCTGTGTCTCTCTCTCTCTCTCTCTCTCTCTCTCTCTCTCTCTTGTTGTTGTTGGGCGATTTGTGTTGTTGTTGTTGTTGTTTGTTTTGTTTGTTTGTTGTTTTTTTGGGGGGAGTTGGGTTTCTATTTCTTTCTTTATTTTTATTTCATTTTATTTTTTGATTGTTGTTTTTTGTATTTATTAGAGCGTTGTTGTCCTTGTGCGATTTTTGTTTTTGTTTTGTTTTTTTGTTTTTGTTTTTGTTTTTATACTTTTTGTTGTTGGGGGGGGGGTGTTTTGTTTTTGCTTCTTGATTTGTGTGTGTGTGTGTGTGTGTGTGTGTGTGTGTGTGTGTGTGTGTGTGTGTGGTGTGTGTGTGTGTGTGTGGGGTGTGTGTGTGTGTGATTTGTTTTCGGTTTGGTTTGGTTGGTTTGGGTGTGTTTTTTTGTTGTTGTTTTTTGTTTTTGTTTGTTTGTTTGTTTGTTTTTTTGTTGTTGTTGTTGTTTTGTTTTTGTTTTGTTTGTGTGTGTGTGGTGTGGGGGGGGTTGTTTGTTTGGTTGGTTGGTTGGTTGATTTGTGTGTGTGTGTGTGTGTGTGTGTGTGTGTGTGTGTGTGTGTGTGTGTGTGTGTGTGTGTGTGTGTGTGTGTGCGTGTGTGTGTGTTTGTTTTTTCTTTTGTTTTGTTTCTTTGTTGTTGTTTTTTGTTTTTGTTTGTTTGTTTGTTTGTTGCTGTTTTTTCTTGCTGAAGTAGTTTTTTTGCTATTGTTTGTTTGTTTATTTTTTTCCTGGGGGGAAGGCTCTTGCTTTTATTTGTCTTGTGGTATCTCCTTAAATTGTTGTATGGTTTACTGTACATCCTGTTAATTCTTGTTACTGTTTTATTTTATCTGGGCCTCTTGTGAAATTTCTGTTCCTCTGTTATCTGGGCCTCTTGTGAAAACTCTGCTCAGCTAATTGTTCCCCCTTGAATGTGTGCGTATGTGTGTGTGGGTGGGTGGGTGTTCCTTCTGAGAGTTGATTTAATGTTAGCCTATTGATTAATGTGGGGTTTTTTGTTTTGTTTTTGACTTATAATGGTGAAGGATGCCTGTCAAGGACATTGCAATCTCCATCCCAGGAGGGATCAGACCGTCTGGTTTATGTGTGCTGTGCCAGTTACTACTGATCAATCGCTGTTTTCAGGTTGTGACATTGAACAGACTTGTGTGCAATACACACCTGTGTATGAATCACTCTCCCAGTGCTCCAAATTATCTTCGTTCTTGCAAAGACATTCATTCGTGTGCAACAACGCAAGCAGAAACATTGTGAATGTGAGCACTAGGAGGAATTCTCCCTGATTGTTGCTGAGGGACCTTGACAGTCACTGGACAAAGTGTGTTCAACTTGGTGATTGGGCATCGGTGATTCACCCAACTGTGGAGTGCGTGATAATCGACATCTTGTGACATTTATCACCAAATCACCAGTGAAAGGAATAAGTCACCTTCAGAAGTGTGTGTATTATTGGACCACCCACAGCTCATATACTTTTTCTTTTTGTTTTTGTCTTGTTTTGTTTGTTTTTGTCTCTTATATTGGCCATTTTATATTGTTGTTAGTTTGATTGTGTCTGTGTGTCTCTGAGTAACTATTGAATTTTTTTTTCTTCTTACATTACATCATACCCCTAATTGAGTGCCCCACTCACATCCCCTTTATTCCATATAAAATAGATTTTTCACCCTTCCTGTTGCTACATTACATTGTTGTTGGTTGGATTGGGTTATAGATCTATATTTATATACACTGTTGGTGTATTTTTCTGAGCAACTTGAAAGCAGTCTTTTTTCTTTTTCCCCTTTCTTTCCTACATTTCATCCTTCCTCCTATTGAGTGCCCACTCCCCTTTATTCCTAATTATCTCTCATTGATTGTCACCTTCCAGTTTTTACACACATTATCACATCGAGCAACTAAAATCAGTCTAGTTTTTTCACTTTTTTTCTTACTTTCATCCTTACCCCTATTGAGTGCCCACTACCCTTTATTCCTATTCATCTCTAATTGATTTTCACCTTTTCTTGTCTTAGGACACATTATCACATCTCCAGCAAAAACCAACACAACTGATGCATTCAAGACACAACACGTGGCCCTCTAAGGAAGGCCTACGAATTTGTCACTTAAATATAAATCATGCAGTCAATAAAATTGAAGACATATCAACACTTATTAGAAACCATGGCAAACCATTTCACATACTAGGGCTATCTGAATCAAGACTCTCGAAGCACATAGTAGACACTGATTTATATATCCCAGGATATAAAATCATACGAAAGGATCCACAAAGGCAAAAAGAAACAGGAATCATCATATACATTAGTGAATCTATAACATTCAAGCGTCTCATTCATCTTGAACATTGTGATGTAGAATCTGTCTGGTTTGAAATCTCCATGAAAGGTTCACCACCTATTGCAATGGGATTCTGCTATAGGAATCCAGCAGAAAGAAAAAATTGGATAGACAAGTTTGACGAAATGATGAATGTAGTTCTATTAGAATCCAGGAAGTAATACTACTAGGTGATTTTAATATTGATTTAACAAAAGTAAATAATATATGGACGCAAATTACTAATTCATTCAACCTTCACCAACTAGTTAGTTTACCCACGAGAGTCACACCAAATTCAAGCACAATAATTGATCACATCTACGTATCAAATCCCAAAAACATCATAGAAACATGTGTCCCTGTCTATAACTGCAGCGATCACTACCCAGTCTGTACTACATGGTCAAAAAAAGGAGCAAAAATTCCCAAACCTGGACATAAAACCATAACATATCGTTCTTTTGCAAAATTTAATGAACAGCTTTTCCTTCTTGATCTAAGTAACTCTATGCTCTCAGAAACATTAAACATTACTGATCCAGACAGGGCCATTGAATTCTGGATAAAAACCTTCACTGAAATCTATAACAAACATGCTCCACTTAAAACCATAAGGGTCAAACATGTCCCCAAACCGCCTTGGATTACAAAAGAACTAGAAGAAGCATGTTATCTTAGAGATTTATTAAAAAAACATAAATATCATGAAGAGTCAAATAGATTACGAAATGCCATAAACTCACAGAAACGTCAAGAAAAAAAGAAATATTTCCAAGATTTACTGTCTTCCAAACAAAACTCAAAAATTATTTGGAGGGCCATAAATCAAATAACAAATAAACAATCATTTTCCAAATCAAATGTAATCAAAGATGTTACTGCTGAACAACTCAACAATCATTTCATAAACGTCTCTACTAAAGTTGTTAACAATGATGATTCAAAATCCAATAACCTCAACACATTAAGACAATACTGCCAAGACAAGCATATTCCGTCAAAACTTCACATACCATTCATTTCAGTTTTGAGGTCTATAATTATTTAATTCACCTCAAACAATCAAGGACACGAGGTCTTGATGGAATAGACAGCAGAATTCTGAAACTGTCAGCTCCAGTTATCACAGACACCCTAACATATGTATATAACCAATGTCTTGAAAAGAACTATTTCCCCAATGCCTTTAAAACTGCTAAAGTAATCCCCATCCACAAATCTGGTGACACTTCAGATCCCTCAAATTATAGGCCAATCTCTATTATATCCCTCCTTTCAAAACCCCTGGAAAAACATATAAATAAACACTTAGTCCGTCATATAGACACTAACGACCTTCTTCACCCTAATCAATCAGGATTCAGACAAAATCACTCGTGTCATACTGCACTGACTAGTCTCATAGACAATTGGCTATCAAACATTAATGAAAACAAATTTTGTGGAGTATTATTTGTAGATTTCAAAAAAGCATTTGATACAATTGACCACACACTCCTCATCAGAAAGCTAGAACTGTACAATCTATCATCAGATAGTCTAGAACTACTTGCTTCTTATCTTAAAAACAGACAACAGTGTGTCTCAACAACTACATCCACATCCAATCTAAAACCCATTCATTATGGAGTACCACAGGGATCTATACTAGGACCTATTCTCTTTTCCTTATACATAAATGACCTTCCTCTACTTATCAAATCTAAATGTGAACTATTTGCTGATGATACAACCATACATACAAGCCATAACGACATTGACTCTCTTGCAACCATATTACAACAAAGCTGCAATGATCTTGTCAAATGGACAGAACTGAACCATATGTCTATTCACCCCCAAAAAACAAAATGCATGCTTATCACCACCAGACAAAAGCGACAAAATTTACCTCATAAACAGTTTCCAATCCATATAAGAAAGGAAGCAATTGAACAAACCTCTCATCACAAAGTTCTAGGAGTAACAATCGATGAAAATCTCAGCTGGTTCTACCACATATCTCATCTATGCAAATATTTGTCCCAAAGAGTATACCAGTTGACTAAAATTAAACATTTCCTTGACCACAATTCAAGGAAATTATTCTTCCAAGCTTACATACAATCCTCAATAGACTATGCCTCAACCCTATGGGATTCTGCCAGTGCAAACACTATGAAACCGTTACTAAGTCTGTATAAACGTGCTCTCAAACTTATCCTCCTGAAGAAAACAACTTTATTTGAAGTGGATTATACCCAGTTAAATATTCTCCCCCTACAACAAAGACTAAAATATAACAAAGACATTTTTATGTTTAAGATAATGGCAGGAGCTGTCCCCACATCCTTAAGAGATAAGTTCGCAATGAATCATTCCAGAAATACTGAAAAGCCAAGTGTCCCAATCCCAAGAATAGACTTGTTTAAATCTAGTTTACTATACTCAGGCCCTGTGCTGTGGAACTCCCTTCCCGATTCAATTAAAGAGCATCAATCATTGACAACCTTCAAAATTCACCTTCTAATCCACTTGATGCACCAAAAATAATAAACCAATTATATCCCCTTCTCCTTCTCCCCCTTCTCCTCCTCCCTCCCTCTGTGTGCGTGTGTGCTGTGTGTGTGTGTGTGTGTGTGTGTGTGTGTGTGTGTGTGTGTGTGTGTGTGTGTAGAGAGAGAAGTAGAGAGAGAGAGAGAGAGAGAGAGAGAGAGAGAGAGAGAGAGAGAGAAGAGAGAGGAGAGAGAGAGAGAGAGAGAGAGAGAGAGGGGGAGAGAGAGTGAGTGTAGGTGAGAAGTGTGTGGTGTGTGTGTGGTGTGTGTGTGTGTGTGTGTGTGTGTGTGTGTGTGTGTGTGTTGTGTGTGTTGTGTGTGTGTGTGTGTGTGTGTGTGAGTTGGGTTTTTTGTTGTTGTTGTCTTCTCCCCTTTAATCAAAACTTATGTTTTATGAGACTATTTTGATGCTAGATGGTGGTGGATTGATGTTTTCAGTCATTAGCCTCATCATATTCTCTGTTTGCTCTTTAATTATTGCGCCCTTTTTTTGTGTGTGTGTGTGTGTGTGTGTGTGTGTGTGTGTGTGTGTGTGTGTGTGTGTGTGTGTGTGTGTGTGTGTGTGTGTGTGTGTGTGTTGTGTGTGTGTGTGTGTGTGTGTGTGTTGATGTGTGTGTGAGTGGTGTGTGTGTGTGAGTTGGGTTTGTTGTTGTTGTTCTTTCCCCCCTTTTATCAAACTTATGTTGTATGGGACTATTTTGATGACAGATGGTGGTGGATTGATGTTTTCAGTCATTCAACCTCATCATGTTCTCATGTTTGCTCTTTAATCATTGCGCCTTTTTGTGTGTGTGTGTGTGTGTGTGTGTGTGTGTGTGTGTGTGTGTGTGTGTGTGTGTGTGTGTGTGTGTGTGTGTGTGTGTGTGTGTTTTGTTTTTGTTTGTTTATTTGTTTTTTTGTTTGTTTTGTTTTTGTTTTATCATCCAAATCAAAATAATCATTGATTCTTACTCCATATTTTGCTTCTGAATGAGTGTCTTTTTATAACATTACCTTGATATTGTATCTCTGTCGTATTCCTTACCTGTTGTTGTTCTTTCTCCCCTTTATCAAAATTTCGTTTTATGGGACTTATTTGATGTTAGATGGTGGTAGATTGATGCTTTCAGTCATTTAACCTCATCATATTTTCATGTTTACTCTTAATTATTGTGCCTTTTCTTTGTTTTGTTTTTGTTTTTGTTTTTTCTTTGTTTTTCTTGCTTTCTTTATTCAACTCAAAATCATCATTGATTCTTACTTCTCATTTTCGTTTCTGAATCAGTGACTTTATAACATTACCTTAATATTGTATCTCTGTGTTAATTCTTGCCTGTTGTTTGATACTTGGTATGGTTCCTTACTTTTGGTATTTGGATCATTATAATTGTTGATTTTATTTATATTTTTATTGGCAGTATCTCCCCCTCCCCCTCCAATAAGGATATTAGTTAAAAAAAAAATTTTCCCCCTTTTATCCAAATGTATGATTTATGTCACATGTATAATTTTTGACAGATGGTGGTGGATTGATGTTTTCAGTTGTTTATTCTCTTCTCTTGTTTGCTCTTTACCTATTAACACTTTTCTATTCTTTCATTATCAAAACCTTTTATTGTGACTTCTGATTTTTGTCTTCTGATCGAGTGCATTTTTATTACCTTATCATATATAGTGTCCTTATTCTTGTGTGTTGTTTGGTTTGCATAAAGCTTTATTGTTTAGTATTTTTTCAACTTGATGTATCCCTGAAAAGGGCGGGGACTGGATGTAAAAAAGCACACAAGTGCTTATCTATTATCCTCGAATAAAATATTTTGCCTTGCCTTGCCTTGCCTTGCCTTGTCTCTCTCTCTCTCTCTCAGTGCACGTACGCATATTCACACACACACACGTTGGTGCTCGCTTGGGTGTGTTTCCGTGCCACAGAGAGAGAGAGACAGACAGAGAGCGAGACAGAGACAAAGATAGATAGACAGACAGACAGACACACTGACAGACAGAAGGGCAGGCAGACAGGCAGACAGACAAACAGACAAGAGAGACAGTCAGAAAGACAGAAACACACACGAAACATCCAGAAACAGCCAAACCTAACAATAGACTGATTACGGTGTCCCATAGCCTATATTATCGTTGGGAAGCAAGGCACCAGAGACCTTAGCCTCTCTAAGGGCCAGCATATTGATGGCGGCGCCCATCTCCCATCCCTCGCTGCTTTACCTTCCCTGACCACAAAAATGGCAGGTCCCCATTTACAGCTGGGTGAACTGGGGAACTGTACTAAAGCCAAGGCGCACAAACGGTCACCTATCCACTTGGTAACCACACTCGATGCTGCTTAACCTTAGCTTGGGGAAGGTGAATGCTCTGACCACTGAGCTATCCCGTCCCCTGTGACAAAGTAAACCCTGGTGATAGACAAACACGTCGAAGTACCCTGATTGACACTGCACATCAGATTTATCCTACCCTTATAAAATATATTCAGTATAATGTTTGACACAAAAATGTGATGCTACAATTAATGGGCTTTTTTCGGGGAGAGTAGGGGGGGGGGGGGGGTTGATAGCCTTTTGTTGTTATCATTCTAGAAAGTGATTCATACCCAAACAGTCACAAAATTCTGATAGTATGTAACTGTTTTCTGTTTTCGTTTCATTTATGACTGCCTTTTGACGCTATTGTATCAAAATTCAACAAGTCTTCTCAGGTTCTTTTGTGTTGTGTTTGTTTGAACTTGAAAAAAGCACGATGATCAAAGGGTATATTTGATGTCCAAATTTGTCTTATGTAGACTCCACTGTTGGGATTCCGGTTGACTTGTCACAATCAATGGCATCCCATTCTCCTGGATATTCTGTGCTAGGAATTCCCTATTTTCTATGTTTCTCTTTGTCTCCGCTTTGTTCCGTTTCCTCCGGTCACCTTCTTCTTGTCTATTTTCTGCCTTCTTGGCCCCATTGTCCTGTTGTGTTTCCCACAAAGACTGAAAAGATAAAACTCTCTCTTATACTGAGGTCAGATGCACTGGACCTGACTTGTCAGGTGCTTAACGGCAGCGTAACGCGTTTTTGCTCAAGTGAAAGACAACAGTTGCTATCGGAACGTTCTTCGAAGAAGAAGAAGAAGAAGAAGAAGAAGAAGAAGAAGAAGAAGAAGAAGAAGAAGAAGAAGACGAAGAAGAAGAAGAAGAAGAAGAAGAAGAAGAAGAAGAAGAAGAAGAAGAAGACGAAGAACAAGAAGAACAAGAAGAACAAGAAGAAGAAGAACAAGAAGAAGAAGACGAAGACGAAGAACAAGAACAAGAAGAACAAGAACAAGAAGAATAACAAGAACAAGAACAAGAAGAACAACAACAACAAGAAGAACAAGAAGAAGAACAAGAAGAACAAGAAGAACAAGAAGAACAAGAAATCCTTTCTTGGCTGGTCTTGGGACATTTCTCTATAGATGTAAATCCAAACTGTTTTTTTCAGATTGTTTTGATTGTTGTGTGCGTTTGAATGTTAAGCATTAATCAAAGAGTTTAATCAAGGTCTTCTTTTGTTTCTATCCAGGGTGGCCTTTTGGAGCGTTCCTGTGTAAATCCACCCCGTATCTTCAGGGGGTCTCCGTGTGTGCCTCTGTCTACACACTGGCCGCTATAGCTCTGGACAGGTCAGTCCACAACAGTCAAACATCTTGTTTTGTGCCTTTGGATAGTACTGTGGTGTGGGCTGGTATGGGTTGGTGTGGGCTGGTATGGGTTGGTGTGGGCTGGTATGGGTTGGTGTGGGTTGGTGTGGGTTAGTGCTTGGGTCGTGTGGTGTGTGGTATGGTGTTTATTTTAATTTTATTTTATTCTTTATATCGAGGATAATGGGATAAGCACTCTTGTGCTTTTTCTTTTTTTTACATCCAGACCAGTTTTTTAAATGTCATCAGTTCCCACTTGCACACGATGGCCTACTCTTACGAAAAGCGGAACAGGATTTAACGTGTGCGCAAGGTGTTTCTGCGTGCGTTCACACACGGGGCCTTGGTGTATAGTCTCATCCGAGGGACTTTGGGGGAGAGTGGAGTCAGCACTGATGTTAACTCCAGGAGAAAAATCTCCTCGACCGCGAATCGAACCCGGTCGTCAAATTGCGAGCGCAATGATCTGACCACTAGGCTATCCCATCCCCGGTGTGGTTTGGTGTGTTGTGTTGTGGTATTCTGCGCTGTTCTGTGCTTTGATCTACTGTTCCGTGTTATCCTGTTTTCTGTAATAATTATGGTGTAATGTGGTTGTGTTGTACTTCGTCCATCAAAAGTAATAATAGTTATTCACAATCGACTAGCATGTAAGCTCTTGTTTATCCTCTATTCCTCTGACTTTTGTTTTCAACCCCTTACCACACATTTGTTTTAAAGACAGACATTTTTTTCTCTTTATTATTTTGTTTTATTTTGAGGGTAACGGATTAATCATTCGTGAGCTTTATATTTTTACATCCAGTCCCCATGTGAATGTAGTTTTGTAAATTTTGTCATCCGTTCCCCTGGCACACAATGGCCTACCCTTCAAAAAAGCGGAAAAGTTTATAATGTGTACACAAGAAGTTCTGCGTGCGTTCGCACACGGGACCTCGGTTTATAGTCTCATCTGAAGGATGTGGTGTCGTGTGTGGTGTGGTGTGTGGTATGGTGGGGTTGGTGTGGGTTGTTTG
>JASPKP010009166.1:0-10676 GCA_030674155.1 Stramonita haemastoma
TGGAGTAGGGGTTTTTAAAAATCTATGGGAAAAATGAAACACACACACAAGAACTTTCCAAGCCCCCGTTTTATTTTTTAAAGGGTGGAGAATTATATATTGGTGGAGTGGTGTACCCCCAAAGCGTCCATACTCTCTCTCAATTTTTCTGAAACACCCCACAAAAACATTAAATTTTTAAAAAGGCTAAACAAAAACATGATTTCCCAAAAAGTAGAAAAACCTGTATTTATTGTTTTGTGTTTAAGAGAATTTTATTAAAATTTTGTTTGTTTTGAGGTAAGGTTTGGGAAAAAAAAAGGTGTGTTATGTTTTGGGGTTTTTTTAATTATTTAAGGGGGTTTTTGGGTGGGTTTTTGTAAAAACCCTTGAAAATAAATTCCTTAAAGTTTTTGGTTTTGTATTTTTTTAAGTTTTTCTTGCAAAGTGCAATCTGTTGAAAAAATTATGAATCAGTAATTTTTTTTTTGTAATTGGGGCAAAAAGGTTCTATTTTTTTTGTGTTGCGGTTGTGACATGGAAACCAAAGTAGCATTAAAACATCTTTTTCACAAAATATCAAAAAAAAAAACACTCACAAATGCTTTTGTTTTTATCTAAAAAAACAAAACTTCAATTGGAAGTATAAATCATCGACAAAGCATATTTTTTTTGCTTTTTTGTAATGACACTCTAAACTTTTTGTATACCCAGTTTAAAGTTTGGTTTTTTTGAAAAATGACCAACAAAGCATCCCCCAGATTACCCGAACTTAAACCACAGAATTTATATCCCTTTAAAATAAACGTTTTCTTTTCATGAATGAAGCTGTTTAATATTAATGCCTTTTTAGAAGTAATATTTTTCGGTTGGACATGGAAAGTTTGGTTGGACTGAAACCACCCTTGAAAAGCACAAAAACCCCAAATTGTAGCAATGAAAACACAAATTAAATCCAAAAAACAACCTACTTGAATTTGGGGAAAATGCATTTTTATAACATTATTATGATTATTTAATTGATTTTTCATTTTGAGTGATCTGTTATGGTTGTGACATGAAACCGTTTGGTTTTGACATGGAAACCCTTTGCAGGTTGATTCTAGGGTTTTAAAAAAGGGGGCCCAAGGGCCCCCCCGAAATGAAAAAAAGGGGGCATTTTTCCTCCCCCCCCCCTTTTCCTTCATAAAAAGGGGGCAATAGTAATTTTATTTGCTCATAAAAAACCGTTTACTCTGATTTTGCTATTTTTTCAAGTACAAAAACAAAAAAACAGGGTGGATTCGGCAACAGGGATTTTTTATACACCCTTTGTATTTCAGTGGTCTGTAAAAAGATTTTCTTAAAACAGGAAAGAGCGAGAGAGGGGGGGGGGGGAAAAAGGGGGGGGGGGGAAAAAAGGAAAAGAGGAGAGAGGAGAGAAGAGAGAGGGGGGGAGAGGGGAGAGGAAAGGAGGGTGAGGAAGAATTTTGGTAAATTTTAGATGTGGATGGGTACATATACATAAATACAGGAATGCATTGTTTTATACAAGAAGAAGAGAGGGGGGGGGAGGGGGGAAAGGGAAAGAAAGGAGGGGGGGGAGGGGGGGGGGGGGGGGGAAGGAAAAGGGAGAGAGAGAGAGAAAAAGAGGAGAGAGACAGAGAGAGAGAGAGAGAAGAGAGAGAGAGAGAGAGAGAGAGGAGAAGAGAGAGAAAAGAGAGAAGAAAAGAGAGAGAGAGAGAAGTCAAAGTAAAATTTTGTATTTCCCCATTTTGAGTTGGAGAGAGAGTGATTAGATGAAAAGAAGGGGAAAGAACCAAATCATTTTTAAAAACCCCCCCCCCCCCCCCCACCCCCAAAAAAAAAAAAAAAAAAAAAAAAAAAAAAAAAAATTTTTTTAAAAAAACCCCATTCGATTAAAATATTAAAATAAAAATTTTAAACCAATACAAAAACCCCCCCTAAACGAAAAAAAAACACAAAAAAAAAAAAACAAAATTACCAAATAACCCCCAAACCTAACCCCCCTACCCTACAAAAAATAAAATAAACCCTTTTTTAACCCCCCTTTTCCCACTAACAACCCCCCCCCCCCCCCTTTAAAAATTAAACAAAAACCCCCCCACTTTTAACCCAAACCACCTTTTCCCAAACAAACCCAAAAAAACCCAACAAACCACCCACAATACCCCTTTTTTTCCGGGGGCCCCTTTCCTTTTTTTGGGGCTTAAAAAATGCGGGAATCCCGCAAGGGGCACCCCAAATCAACACTGCGTTTGGGGTTTTTGACATAGAAACCACACCCCCCAAAACCCACAAATCCTGAAGTGAAGCAATTTAAACACAAATTGAAAAAAACCCACCATCTTAAATTAGAAAAATGCATTCTATTAACATTATTTAACTATTTTGTCATTTTTTGAGTTAGATGTTTCTTGTTACGGCTGTAACTGAAAAACCGTTTTGGTTGTACATGGAAACCACACCCTTCAAAACCCCAAACACCCAAAGGTACAATTTTAAAACAAAGGAAAAAAAAAACCATCTTTAAAAAAAAAAAAACGCATTCTTTTCATTATCTACTTGATTTATATAATTAAAATGAATTCAACAATATTATTATTGATCAAAAGCTCTTTTTGGGTTTTTACATAAAAAGTGGAGAAACCAAAAATGGAACTCTAATTATAGATCCAATACCCTTTGGCGGGAAAAAGTATGTTTTAGAGATTTTAAGGTCAAGAGAAGTACCCACTGAAAACCGGGCAGTGAAAGAATGTCCCGATTTTGCAAAGATTTTTCACGTTTTGGGGGGTTTTACAGAAAAAAGGGGAAAAAACCTGTTTTCATCTGGGTTTCAAGCAAAATTTTCGAGGATAGGAGTCAAGTGATCAAAAACAATGTTTTTATTTATACTGTTAACATTAATTTATCCCCTTTTGGCTAAATGTTTAGATAAAAATATAGTTCTTTTTTAGTCAATTTTTAAAAATTGGGGCCCACTTGGGAAACCAACGTCAAAACCGCAACCCCAAACTTTTAATCTGCCCTCTATTTAAAAAGCCCCTTGACAAAAAAAGTACAATTTTTCTCTAGGGAAAATTGAAACAACACTGGGCATTTTTTAATACAGTTGGTTCCAAATTTGCATCTTTCAAGTCAGAAGAACAATCTGAATAAATATCACCAAAAAGTCACAAAACTGCCATGTTGGGAAAGACAAATTTTGGGAAATAAAATCACAAAATTTTAAAAACAAAAAAACAAAGGTCATATAAACATTAAATTTTTTTTTTTTTAAATTAAACACAACCAGTAAACACATTTACCACAATTTTAAATTTTAATTTTAAAACCAAATGGGAGTGTTAAAGTAGGTCAACTTTCCTCACAGTTTTCTGAGAAACCCCAAAAACAAAGTAAGTTAAGAAAGAAAAAAAAAAATCAAACAAACCACTAGCCCCCCCTCGAATGTTTTTTAATCATCCCAAAGGCACATTAATAAGCCCAAAAAACAACATTAAACATAGCAACTTTAAAAAGACAGCATTTCAAGTGTCAGTTTCCCCTTTTAATTTATTTTTTTTATAAGCCAAGAAGAGAAAAAAGGGTATCTCTCTCCCCTCTTCTCTCTCTTCCTCTCTCTCCCTCTCTCTCTCCTCTCTTTATATATTAAAAATATATATAATATATATTTTTGTTTTACATTATATACACAAAAAAACCTTTTTCAAAAACAAAAACAAAAAAAAAACACCACCACGAAAACCCCCCCCGCACTACAGACCCACCTGGTTTCCCATGGCCTGGCGGTGAAGGGGTAGGTTTTTGGGGGTGAGGGCCCCCACAGGACCAGGCGATGAGTTGCCTGACACTCCCCACGCAGATCTTCTCCACTAGGTGCCCCCTGCTTCCCCGTTTGCCCGCCCTTGGTCCCAGGTCCTCCCCCCCCGCCACCCTCACGGGAACCTGCACACCCGCTCCCAAACTCACACCTCACCTCCAGGGGAGAGTCAGCACAGGTAGGGGGGCGTTTTTTTGGAAAGAGGTACCCGAGTCTTCCTGATGTTCTTTTCAGTCAGTATGATAAAAGAAAACAAGCTTTGGGGACTGAACAAGCAGGCACAAGAATACTTGATACAGACATAACTGTTTTTTTTTAAAATTGTCCTAGAAAGAGGTCCCCAATTCTTCCTGATGTCTTTTTAAATCATATGAATGAAAGGAAAAAAGGCTTTCAAGCTTTGGGGACTGAAAAGAAGAAAAAAAAGAAATCTTTATGACAGTCATACCCTTTTTTGTTTTTTAAAATTTAATTTAACCTTTTGCTCTGAAGAAATATATCATGAAAACTGCCCCCCCCACCCCCAATAATTTGGCATGCATATAGCTGTCATGTCCCACCAAATAAATCAATATAAAATCAATGTTTAAAAACCGCATGAAACATGGTAGTTTTATTATTTCTTAAATTCAAAGTTTCATCTGTCGATAAAACTGACTGATTGCTCTCCCTGTCAGAAAACAAACAAAATAAAATATCCACATCTTTAGAATTTTTTTTCAGATTTTTCTTCAAAGAAAAGGAACAGAAGTAAAAAAACATTCAATGAAAATTAAAGCAATAACAAAAACAAAAAAAAAAAAAACAAACAAACAAAACCAAAACCAAAAAAAAACCCAATAAATTAAAAAAAAGAAAAATGTTTTGTCATTCATGCCAAACGACCTTCGTCTTCAGTTTCCATTGATACACATAACGAAAAAGAACTACCTGATCTCGGGGCAGTGGATGCAGGGGTAAATGATTTTTTTTGACAAGGGGACCCCGTTCTTGCTTAAAACCTGCCCTCAATGAGCAAAGAAAAAGAAAGAGTTAAAAAATGCTAAACAAGGCATTCCAATTTGGGTCTTTAAGGGCCCGAGACCCATAGTCGGGGGCCCTTTCATCTCCAAATCCTTACTTTTTAAAACTTTCATTTCATATCCCATACACAAATTCCTTGTCAGCAACCACACATGCACAACAAAAACATGCAACATTCTTAACCTTACTTTTAAATGTAAAGCTTTCATTCTCACAGCAAATTATTTTAAAAAAGACGATTTCTAAAAAGAAAAAAAGTCCACGGAAAAATACTTTGTCATAAGGACAACTTTTTTTTTCAGCCCTAAAGCCTTTTCCCCAAGTTTATCAACGCAGATTTTTCTCCCCAAAAAATTTTTTAAAACAACAGGAAAACAATCACATGACAATCATCATCATTTTTACTGGTTTTAAGTTATATAAATTTAAACAAACAAATAAACAAATTTACTAACAGGTGCACAAGTAATAAACAGCACAAAACATTTACTCACCCCCCACAAAAGACATTAACTACCTTTTTCCAAAAGGGGTTACAGTGAATCGGCTTTTGTCACTGCCAAAAATTTAAGACTGGTCCTCACAAACATAGAAATTAGTCATTGTAATTTTTTGTGTTTTGCATTAAACACAATTTAATCCCCCGGGGGGTTTTGGGGGGCGGGTGTTTTTGGTATTTTCTAACTCACCGATTACTTGTACATATTCGATTACTACAGAAATCAGAAAAAAAAGGTATGTGCCTCACCCTTTTTTTTTCATACTTTTCGTTTTTCTGCTTAGTACTGTAAATTCTGATTCAATTCTTTTACATTTATAAATTAGCAAAATGGCAAATATTTGCAATTATAACATATTACTTTTTTTGGTCTATCACCCGTCACACTGACCATCATGATCACAATGGCAAAAAATATTTCCCCAAAAAGCAACCTCCCCATTTCACAACAACTTAAACACTTGCTTAGATATCTTTTTTTGTGTGGTTTAAAACTTTTATAAAATGACATTTTCTATTAAAAAAAACCCACGTAAGTAAGAAAAAAAAATTCAAGGCAATAAAAAATAAACAAGTCTGACCCCCCAAACCCCCAAACCACGAATTTAATAAAAAACCAATCAGAAAAGCCAACCATGATTTGATTATTTGATTTGATTTATTCTTTATATCGAGGTAATGGAATAAAGCACTCTTGTGCTTTTTTCGTCCAGTCCCCTTTTATCGTTTGTAAATCACTTTTCCCCGGCACATGGTGGGCCCACCCCTTACGAAAAGCTAAAGGGTTTAACGTGTGCCAAGGGATTCTGCAGCGTTTGCACCAGGGCCTCGGTTTTAAAAATTTTACCGAAGGACTTTCGGGGGGGGATGGAGTCAGCACTGATGTTTAAATCCCGGAAAAAATTCCTCGACCGGATTTGAACCTGGGTTTGTCAAAAGAACCAAAAAAGGGAACATCAACCAACCATTCTGAAAAGCCAAACCCGGGGGCAACATCAACAACCAATCAGAAAAGCCAAACCTGGGGCCACCATCAATCAACCAAACAGAAAAACCAACCCTGGGGGGGAACATCAATCAACCAATCAGAAAAGCCAACCAGGGGGCAAAATCATCAACCAATATGAAAAGCCAACCATGGAGGGAACTCAAACAACCAATTTTCAAAAAAACCCCAACCTTGGTGGCAACATCAATCAACCAACCCACAATGCCCAAACCCAAACCATTGGGGGGAAACCATCAACCCAACCCAATCCTAACCCCAAACCCCAACCATGGTGGCAAATCAATCAACCAATCACAAGGGCCCAAACCCAAACCCAAAGGTTGGCAACATAAATTCAACCAATCAAAAATGCCCCCCCCAAACCAGGGGTTGGCAACGGAGAGAACCCCCAGCAATGTTTCCCACCCCAAACCCTTTTCAAGTACTTTTCCCTTCCATCGCCCCTGACCCCCTGCCCTTGGGATTTCACCCCTTCTAAACCCCTGTTCACGGAGGGGGGGAATTCCAGAGGATTTTTTTCCTCAACGAAACTCCATCACTCCCCCCCCCTCCCCCACAAAACACATCACGCAATAGCCTTTTTTTTTAAATTTTTTCAAAAAAATAAAAAAAAGGAAAAGGGAAAACAACTTTTCATTTCTCCCCTCTTGCTTCTTTATATACACAAAGCATTTTCCTTTTTTCCCCCAAAGCTGTTTTCATTTTTTAAAACAAAAATTCTGTTTTTTTCCACCTTCCCCTTTTTCCCATCCACCTTTTTAAAGGGAAAAAAAATCTTTTGCATTTTCAGTGCAAATAAAATGTTTTTAATTTAAAAGAAAAAAATCCCGGGTTATCGCACCAAAATTTCTTGAAAAAAAGGGTTTTCAGTTAAACTTGAAACTTGACGACTTTTCTTTTTTCTTTGGGCATACTATAAATTTTGGGGTGGTGTCCATGAGTTTGGACAATAAGGGAAGAAGAATGTGTGTAGGAAAAGTGAGTGTACAAGAAATTTCTGAGTGCCTGCAAGCATCATGTGTGAGAAAGCATGCACAGGGGCAAAAATTTTACTACACATTCAACAAAATACACATCCACACAAAAAATGGGGCCCTTTCAAGAGGCTGGGGAAAGGGGGCCCGAGCTTTTCAGCCTGGAAAAATAAGTAGGATGCTTTTTCTGTGCTTGAATGGGCCCGAGATAAAAAAAAACAAACCCCAACTTTACCTGGGTTTCCTTTTCATGGGGGAGTCTGTCTTCACTTTCAAGCCTTTCAACACTGGCATAGCACAGGGTGCAATGGGGTGCAATCACAAAAACAACCCATTACTCCAACGTAACACAAAAAGATTTTTCCGGGGCATATATTTAAACAAGTTCTAAGGGCAAAGATATGTAACGTAAATACTTACTTCTGCATAACCACAACACACACACCTTTAGTAAAGACAGCATTTGTTCTTCCTTTTTTTTTTCAAGTCGATCATCGTCTTTTTTATAACAAAATCGACAAAGTTAACAATTTTTTTTTCTTTTCACCGTTTAAAAAACTGTTTCATTGCAAATGAGCTTTTTTTAATTTAAACACAGTTACAGCAACCCCCACATCATCTGGCAAAAAAAAAGGGGGGGGAAACATTGTGTTTTGGTTATCAAAAAATTGATTGTATCAAACAAATGGGTTTTTTTCTGTTTTACAGACACATTTGAAACATCTTGATAGGTAATATGGAAATAAACATTTTGGACAATCACTATAAAACATGAAGGCACAAAGTCCCCGCTTTTGGGTCGAAAAAGCAATCACAAAGGAGACGAGGTTATTTTTCCCTTTGGAAAAACCCTTTCCTCATTTTTCATTTAAAATTTACAAAACGCATCTATTTGCTTTAACTAAAAAAAAAAAAAAGAAAAAAAAAATTCAACCCCCATCCTTTGTTTATGATAACTTAATAAAAAATTAGTGAAAACCTGTAACAATCGTTTTTTATCAATAGGTACACAGAGAGAAAAAAAAAAAAACCTAAAAAGAATAAAAACTGACTCTGCACTTAACTGAGGTTTCAAAAAAAACAATAACAAAGCCAAATAATCTCAAAACAACAAATACAAATTTCTTTAAATAACTCTTTCACACAAAAAATAAAAATAACCCAAAAACCAAAAATATTTTAAAAAAACAAAAAAAAACCCCCTCTTTACAAAAAAAAACAAAAAAAAAAAACCCCCCTCACACCCCAAAAAAATAAAAGAACAAACCCCCCATCTTCACCCCCCCCCCCTCCCCCCCCCCCCCCCCCCCTTTTCCCCCCCCAACCCATAGAAGCAGTAATGATTTGACCCTCACCTTTCGACCCTTTCCCCCTCCACCAGGCACAGCGCAGTTGCCGGCGAAGGACACCGTTTATGGTAACGAAGCCGGAAAACTCAAAACCCCCCGGGCAACAGGCCTGACACACACACCATGGGAACAGTTTAGTACGATCACAGGGAATTTGAAAATAGGGAGGGAAATTCTAAAAAAAATCAAAATACAAGAAATGGGACAATTTTTTTAGGTTTTTGTGGTTTTTTTTGTTGGGGATAAAAAAAAAAGATACCCAAAACCCAACCACTTGGGGCAATAGTTTTAAAATACTTTATCACACTACTGTTTTTTTTTTTTTTTTTTTTTATTATAAATCATTTCTTCCTATAACTATATTAATAGCAAATTTCTCAATGGGATTTTTGGACTGCCCAATTTTTTTTTTCTCCCTTTTTTTTAAATCTAAAATTTATTGAACGGGAAACATGAAAAAAAACAGAACAAACAAAGGGGGGGGGGGGGGGGGGGGGGGGGGGGGGGGGGGGGGGGGGAGGGGGGGGGGGGGGGGGGGGGAGAAGAGAAGGAGAGAGGAGAGAAGAGAGAGAGAGAGAGAAGACAGAAGGGACGACAGCGGGAAGCAACGACAGACGACAAAGACAGACAGAAAAAAAGGACAGAATACCAAAGAGACAGACACGGAAAAGCAGACAAAAGACAAAACAGAACAGACAGACGACAGCCCACAAAGACAAGAGAGCAGAGAGACTAGGAAGAGAGAGTAGTAAAGAAAACTTTTAAAAATAAATCTAATGGATTAAAAACGTAAGCACCCAATTTTCATGTTATTAAAATTTTCATGACCTCCACAAAAACAAGAAAAATCTTGGGGGATTTAAAAAAAATTTTCTTTAAAAAACGAAACCAAATTAAACACCTTTACCATCTACCAGAAAAAGACAAGAGAAACCCAAAAATTAAAAAAAATTAAAAAACTTCAAGAAAATGACTCTGAAAAACTTCAGAAAGCCAACAAAAACCCTCAGGGTCCCCCCCCCCCCAAAAAAAAAAAAAATTTCCATTCATTCCTAAAACTACAATCTTTCACGTCAGAGCCACTAATCAATAAAATTTGACTGAAAAACCGATTTGATGGGTTTATCCAACTTTTTTTTTTCCCACAGAAAACACTTTTTTGAAAAAAAAACAACAGCATACCCAACTTTTCCCAAACAATCACCAGTAAAAAAAACCCCCCCAAAAACCAAAAAACAGAATTTTACCCCCCCGCCCCAAACAGCAGCAAAACATACACAACATTAAAACATGAATGTGTGGGAATTTTTTGGGGGGTTTCACCTGCAGCAAATTTTTGGGCCTGGCCCCCCCACATGAACGGGCTTGTCCGTTCAAAAACACCTCCACCACTCTGGTGCCCCGCAGCACAGTCGACTTTCGGGGCATGCGTCACTGTTACAATATCACTCTTTTTCAGTCTTTACCTTTTTATTAAAAAAAATTTTTTAAATAAACAATGTGGGAGTCTATACAGATGTATAAAATACAGTCGTTTTCACAACGGCACTAGTAGCCTTTTTTTTGTTTTTTTTTTTTTTTTGGGGGGGTTTTAATTCTTTAAAATTTAAAAACATGAAAATAAGATTTTGTGAAAGAAATTTTTAAAAAAAACCCCCCTTCCCCCACCTTTTTGCTGTCTGGCTGTCAGGTTTTTTTCTCTAGATTTATTCTCTTGTCAACATAAGTAGTAAAACCACAACCACAAACACACACACACACACACACAACACACACCACACACACACAAACCCTTTTTCGCACACACACACACACCTCTCTCCCCGCCGCCTGCCTCCCCGCCCCCTTCCCCCCCCCCCCCCCCCCCCCCCCCCTTCTCTCTTCCTCTCTCTCTCTTTTTTCCCATTGGGGGCCGAATAACTTTCCCCCTGTTTGGGGAAAAATTTTTTATGAATTTTTTTTTCCTTAAACTAGTTTCAATTCAAAGAACATTTTTCAGAGACGACAGAACACGAAC
>JASPKP010009167.1:2500-10675 GCA_030674155.1 Stramonita haemastoma
AAGTAAGGAACCATACCAAGTATCAAACAGGCAAGAAATAACACAGAGATACAATATTAAGGTAATGTTATAAAAAAGTCACTCATTCAGAAACGAAAAAGA
Organism: Stramonita haemastoma; assembly: GCA_030674155.1. NCBI lineage: Eukaryota > Metazoa > Mollusca > Gastropoda > Neogastropoda > Muricidae > Stramonita > Stramonita haemastoma. The sequence goes on from JASPKP010009167.1 coordinate 2,603, forward strand.
AGTAAGAATCAATGATAATTTTGATTTGAATAAAGGAAAACAAACAAAAACAAAACAAACAAAAACAAAACAAAACAAAACAACAAAAAAAGCACAATAATTAAAGAGCAAACATGAGAATATGATGAGGTTAAATGACTGAAGACATCAATCCACCACCATCTATCATCAAAATAAATCCCATAAAACATAAGATTTTGATAAAAGGGGAGAAAAAACAACAACAGATAAGGAATAAGACAGAGATACAATATTGAGGTAATGTTACAAAAAGGCACTCATTCTGAAACAAGAATAATTATGAAGTAAGAATCAATGAAAAACACACACACACACACAACACACACACACACACACACACACACAACACACACACACACACCACCCACAACACACACACAACACCACAAAACAACAAATAAGCAAACAAAACAAAGCAACCAAAAACAAAAAAAAAAAAAAGGGGGGGGGGGGGGGGCGCAATAATTAAGGAGCAAACATGGGAATACGATGAGTTTAAATGACTGAAAACATCAATTCACCACCATCTATCATCAAAATAGTCCCATAAAACATAAGTTTTGATAAAAGGGGAGAAGCACAACAAAACAGGTAAGGAATAAGACAGAAATACAATATTAAGGTAATGTTATAAAAATGCACTCATTCAGAAACAAAAATATGAAGTAAGAATCAATGATGATTTTGATTTGAAGAAGAAAACAAAGAAACAAACAAATAAACAAACAAAAAGAAAAACACAGCAACAAAACAAAAAAACAAGCAAACAAACAAACAAAAAAACAAGCAAAAAACAAACAAACAAACCAAACAAAACAAAAAAACAAAAAAAAGAAAAGAGGGCGCAATAATTAAGGAGCAACATGAGAATACGATGAGGTTGAATGACTGAAAACATCAATCCCCACCATCTATCATCAAAATAATTCCATAAAACATAAGTTTTGATAAAAGGGGAGAAAGAACAGCAACAACAACAAAAAACCCAACTCACAACACACACACACACACACCACACACACACACACACACACACACACACACACACACACACAGCAGGGAGGGAGAAAGAGAAGGGGGAGAAGGAGAGGGGATATAATTGGTTTATTATTTTTGGTGCATCAAGTGGATTAGAAGGTGATTTTTGAAGGTAGTCAATGATTGGTGCTCTTTAATTGAATCGGGAAGGGAGTTCCACAGCACAGGGCCTGAGTATAGTAAACTAGATTTAAACAAGTCTATTCTTGGGATTGGGACACTTGGCTTTTCAGTATTTCTGGAATGATTCATTGGGAACTTATCTCTTAAGGACGTGGGGACAGCTCCTGCCATTATCTTAAACATCAGTATGTCTTTGTTATATTTTAGTCTTTGTTGTAGGGGGAGAATATTTAACTGAGTATAATCCACTTCAAGTAAGGTTGTTTTTTTTCAGAAGGATAAGTTTGAGAGCACGTTTATACAGACTTAATAACGGTTTCATAGTGTTTGCACTGGCAGAATCCCAGAGAGAGAGAGAGAGAGGAGAGAGAGAGAGAGAGAGAGAGAGAGAGAGGTGTGTTGGTGGGAGTGTGTGTGTGTGTGTGTGTGGTGTGTGTGTGTGTGTGTGTGTGTGTGTGAGAACACTGAACACTGAAATGATTTAATGTACTTTGGCCTTGGACCACAATACATTTGTTGGGCTTGGGGTTCGGCAATGGATTTCTTCATATTATTAGCAAAGCAAATGCATAAACAAGTAACTATTATCAATGATTAAAGAGAAAAAAACAAAATTATTCCATTTCAGGATTGAAACCTGAAATCCACCATGATACAGCTACAAAAGAACAAAAATTATGTGTAATAAAACATGCATATTAAGTATATAGCTGATCATAACAGCTAGTCAAGAAAGCACTTGGGTCAACAATATTTTCCTTTTGTTAATAGATTGCAAAATATATCTAGACAAACTGTGCCTGTACTCGTTATTGGTTGCTTTGAGTAGATCTGGTAATGGCACATTGACGCACTTGCTTAAGAACTTTTCCCTGAAGTCTGTGTACATGCAACATTCCATGATAAAGTGGCCTTCATTTTCAACTATTGTTTTACAAAAAGGACACATTTTTTCTTGAGCATTTTCACTATATCTATATACATTATTATTAAGAGGTAGAACATTACATCTTGCTTGTGTAATTGCTACTCGAAAGCAGTAGACATCAATAGAGTTTATATATTGCTCTTTTTCAAAAATATTTTTAAACCATCTGTAATTGTCATGCCTCTCTTTATCTCGTATAGTCCCATCACATTCTTGAATGAACAGATCCACTAATCTTTGTTTAAACATACCTAAGAAAGCTTTTACATCTCCCACACTTTGCTGCATCCAAACAATGTTAAAACCTGTTTCACACAAAATTTCTTATTTTTGAAATCCAGCAATGTTTCCCATGTCTGTCTAACTCTAGCTGCATGAAGTAAGCATTATATGATATTCTATATTGATCTAATTGCAGTAGTTTTAACCGTACTTAATGGCTCTTATACAGGAATTGACATACAGTGGATATCTTCATAAATCACCGTATACCATCGTATTGGGTGTCCTTACTGGTACTCCTAAAAATCTTTTACATGCCATCAAATGAATTTTCTCGATGTGTTCTAGTCTGTTTGTGCCCCATATTTCTGATGAGTACAATAGAATTGGCTGAATCTTAATATCGAAAATCTTGAAGAAAGTATGAACGTTAATCTCTTTATATCTATGAAAGACTTTGTTTAACTGAATCACTGCCTTCTTTCCCTTAGTGACTAAATGTTCTGTACCCAATTTACAGCTTATCTTTGTTGTGAAATTAAACCCTAAATAACAATACTGATTCACGACTACTAACATAATACCACCATTATACCATTGTACTCATTGTACTGGCAAGTACTCAGGCACTTCAACATTGACAGCTGCCTAATTGAAGTCATCAAGGCTCTGTACGAGAACGCAAAAAGTGCAGTTTTCATGAACAATCACGGGGCGAGTTCTTCAAGACCACGGTTGGGGTTCGCCAGGGCTGCCTTCTCTCACCTGTACTCTTCAACCTCTTCCTCGAAAACATCATGACAGAGACACTGCAAAACCACCACACTTCCATCTCCATTGGTGGAAGACCCCTTTGCAACCTCAGATTTGCAGATGACATTGACCTCATGGGCAGCAGCAAACAAGAACTGCAAATCCTCACAGACAATTTAACAGATCAAGCGAGCGCATACGGCATGGAGGTCAGTACAGAGAAATCAAAGATCATGGTCAACAGCGCAAGTAATGACATCACGGAAATAAAGATGAATGGAGAAATACTAGAAGAGGTGAGCCAATTCAAATACTTAGGCTCCATCCTAACAGAAGATGGCACATCAAACAATGAAGTGAAAGCTCGCATTGCAACAGCAACATCTGCTCTAGTCAGACTCGAGAAGATCATCAGAAGCAACAACATCAGCTTCTGCACCAAATACCACCTTTACAAATCCCTCGTGATATCTATCCTCCTATATGGCTGTGAATCATGGACTCTGACAGCAGAGTTAGAGAGGAGAATCCAAGCATTCGAGAACAAGTGCCACAGAAGACTCCTCAAAATATCATACAAACAACACAAGACCAATAACTATGTGAAAGAAGAAATCAAAAAGCGTGTGGGCCCCCAAGAGCCTTTGCTCTCCACCATAAAGAGGAGAAAGCTGATGTGGTTTGGTCACACCACAAGACACAACACCCTAGCAAAAACCATCTTGCAAGGAACAGTCGAGGGCAAGAGAAGAAGAGGCCGCCAAAAGAAATCATGGGTTGACAACATCAAAGACTGGACCGCCCAACCCCTGCAACACCTCCTACTAGCCACACAGGATCGTGAAGCATGGAAAAAGATCTCTGTTGCGTCTTCTCTCATGTCCCCCCTACGTCCTTTGGGACATGGGACTGAGTGAGTGAGTGAGTGATACCATTGTTCCCTTTTTGAAAGAAATCCCCCTTTCCTAAAGACCATCACCTTTGTTTTATTGATGTTGACACTCAATTGTAAATGATTACAGCAGTCTTTTAAAATATTTAATTAATGTTGCAAACCTCCTGGGGTTGTTGAAAACAGTGCAACATCATCTGCAAACATCAGAATAAAGATATCCATAATATTTAGTAATAACTGGACTTCGTGCCTTCCTTTTTCATTCATATCATCAGCTAGCTGGTTAATGAATACTGAAAACAACATAGGACTCAGAAGACAGCCTTGCCTGACTCCTATTGGACATTCAAAAAACTCTGATAATTGGCTGTTTATTCGTATACACGATAATAATGAGTTATACATGGCTGATAATGAAGCAAAAAATTTTCCTTTTACCCCTGACTTTTAATACAGCTCAAAAGTTTATCATGTTTAACCGAGTCAAAAGCTTTTTTAAAGTCAACAAATGCAACGTACAGCTTTTTACCTTTCTTAGACATACACTTCTGGACAATTGAATATAGATTGAAAATCTGGTCTATCGTAGAATATCTTTTCCGAAAACCTGCTTGATTTTAACATATCAAGTGATCATTTTCTAGTCATGACTATAATCTTGTGTTTAATATAGAAGTATAACATTTAGATAGTATACTCAGTAATGATACTCCACTATAATTGTCTACTAGCTCTGGTTCCCCCTTTTAATAAATCGGAATAATAATGGCTTTAGACCATATTTGTGGATAAATACCTTTACTGAAAATAGTATTGAAAAGCTTGAATATGAACTGTTTAGCTTCACTAGTTACATTTTTTAGCATTTCTGCAATAATTTTATCAATCCTGCATGCCTTCCCAGACTTCATTTTAAGTATAACTCTATTTATTTCTTTTTCTGTAATCTCTCTGTTCAGTTCATGATCATTTTCTTCTAACAGATCTGCTTCTGTGTGTATGCATTGATTAAATACTGTTTCATTATTTTGAAATACCTCTTTGAAATAGCTAACCCAGTCTGTCTTATTTATTTTGTTTGAAACTCTATCTTTATTAACACAACCCATACTATACAGGTCATTCCAGAACAGTGCTGAATTTGAACTATTGTTAGCTAGAGGCTCTACTTTTTGTTTTCTAAATGTTTGGCGTTTGGTCTTTAATAACTGTCTATATTTTTTCCGTGTTGTAACATAAATCTGTCTGTCATTCTCGTCTTTTGTTTTTCTAGATAAATTCGACGCTCTTCTTGTCTCTTTCTTAACCCGATGACACTCATCATCAAACCACCTTGACTGTTTGTTCTGACAAGTATGATGTCTGGTGAGCATACAACTGCTAGCCTCATTCAGGCATTGTGTAAATTGCTCCAGAGCATCATCTATGTCACTGTCAAGTAGGTTTAAGGCACTAATAATTCTGTTCTGCATGGTAAGGCTGTCAAGTGTTTCAATAAATTCTTCTTTCTTATCATCTTTCCAAACAACTTTTTCTACTACACTATGTTCCTCTTCATTAGTGTGTTCATCATCATTTTGTTTAGTCACATCCCATTTTAAACCAATCCTCATAAAAACAGCAGATGATCTGACTCTGTAGTACTACTAATGTCTACAGTTACAATATCAACAGATGCATACCATTCACAAGACATGAGAAAATAGTCAACTGTGCTGGCTCCTGAGAATGAAATATATGTATACCCGTCATCAAAGTCATGTTGACACAGACCATTCAAAATTAAATAATCAAACATATTACGAAATTCAAGTAGTTGATTGCCAAATAGATTCGTCTATCTTGTGAGTTTCTAACAAAATCACTTGTGACATACACTGTTTTTATGTCCCCATCAAACTCATCATCAGAAAAAGAATTATTCTCACATGCTGTTCTTGCATTCAAATCACCAGTTAATAGAACATAAAAATCATCATTCAATTCTTTTTTTTTTTTCTTTTTTTTTTTGCTGCGTCTTCTGTGACGCCACCATACTGCTGTTCCCACGCCGCTCATTTCAATCTCCCCACAACAACCATACCCAGATTTGTTGTGTCTCACTCCCGGGGTCCGGAGTCCACAGGGAGCCCATCAATATTAGGCCGCCGCGGGGCCACCAGCCAGAGGGGCCCTGCACTTCTGCTGGTCACTTTGGTGGTGTTCAGTGGTGTCTGTTCTGAGCTAACATATGCAGGACACCACCTACTAAGCCCCCTACTAACAACAGTATTAGCTCAGTCGCGGAGCCAGACTGAGTGAGCCACCCACCCAAGGTGGCAACCACCACAACGTCCCTCCAACGACCGCCTCCCCGCGAACCTCCAACCCCAAAGGCTTTGACACAAATTCACCATAGGCACAGAAGCGTATGGGGAAATCGAATCTGAGGTCACCATGAGACCAGAGCAACGGAGGCCACCAATCAGAGGCAATTTTTATTATTGCATGATGATCAATGAGGATGAGGATGATGTAATGATGCTGCTGTGGAGGTGCATCTGCTTTGAGACTACTTGACAGGGTTGTTCTCTACGCTTACTGTCATAATATATCCCGGCGTCAACCAGGCCTGAGAGATACAGACACCTGCAGTGTTGGTCAGGTAATTTGAGCAACACTCTCAAATTCGCATCCGTAAAGTGGATGAAGCTCGACTGTGTGGTCCCAGTCTCCCCACTGAGCCTACAGCACACTCACTCTGGGTAGGAGCCGGCTGGAGCCCGAAAAAATCCCTATGACTTATGGGATTCTTATATAGTCATAAAAATGAACATCCACTACATTCTAAGTAGGATTTTAAGAGCAGAGAGAGAGAGGAGAGAGAGAGAGAGGGGGGGGGGGGAGATCACTAACTAGTGACACACAAACCAAATTCAACATAGCTATAAAAATGAAATCTACACATTGTAGATAAAATACTCATAGTTTATATATACTGTAATGATCAATCTCTGTGAAATAGCCAATGTATTCACAAAAATGAATAACTACACAGTATAATTAAAAAAAAACATACTAACTAAACTTAAAACATTGAGATATTAAAAAAACACATACTAACTAAACTTAAAACATTGAGATATTAAAAAAACATTTATCAAGCTCTATAATTGTCAACTTTCAGAATAAAATTGAAAACATGAGATATGAATACAGCCTTCATCAAGATAGAAGGAGAGAGACAGACAGACAGACAGACAGACAGACAGACAGACAGACAGAGAGAGAGGGGGGGGGATATGGTGATTATATATATATATAATATATATATATAATATATATATATATATATATATATATAATATAATATATATACCAACAGGATGAGTCTGGTTCAGTATTTTTGATGCATCAAGTGAAATTGAAGGCGAACTTTGAAGGTTGTCAATGATTGGTGCTGTTTAGTTGAATCGGGAAGGGAGTTCCACAGCACAGGGCCTGAGTATGGTAAACTAGACTTGAACAAGTCTATTCTTGGGATTGGGACACTTGGCTTTTCAGTATTTCTGGAATGATTCATTGGGAACTTATCTTTTAAGGATGTGGGGACATCTCCTGCCATTATTTTAAACATCATTATGCCTTTGTTATATTTCAGTCTTTGTTGTAGGGGGAGAACACCTAACTGAGTGTAATCCACTTCAAGTAAGGTTGTTTTCTTCAGAAGGATAAGTTTGAGAGCACGTTTATATAGGCTTAATAACGGTTTCATAGTGTTTGCACTGGCAGAATCCCAGAGGGTTGAAGCATAGTCTATTGAGGATTGTATGTAAGCTTGAAAAAAAATTTTTTTTGAATGGTAGTCAAGGAAATGTTTAATTTTAGTTAACTGGTATACTCTTTGGGACAAGTATTTGCATAGATGAGATATGTGGTAGAACCAGCTGAGGTTTTCATCGATTGTTATTTCTAGAACTTTGTGATGAGAGGTTTGTTCGATTGCTTCCTTTCTTATGTGGATTCGAAACTGTTTATGAGGTAGATTTTGTCGCTTTTGTCTGGTGGTGATCAGCATGCATTTTGTTTTTTGGGGGTGAATAGACATGTGGTT